>WEKX01025121.1:50047-82387 GCA_013390025.1 Pitta sordida
GGGAGCCCAGAACTGCACGCAGTACTCAAGATGAGGTCTGACCAGCGCTGTGTACAGGGGAAGGACAACCTCCCTGTCCCGACTGACCACACCGTTCCTGATGCAGGCCAGGATGCCATTGGCCTTCTTAGCCACCTGGGCACACTGCTGGCTCATATTGAGTTTCCTATCGATCAGTACACCTAAGTCTCTCTCCACTTCACTAGTCTCGAGTTTCACACAGCACGGAGTTCAAACAGCACTGTTCTCTGGAGCTGCAGCTCTGTGCCTTAGGGCAGGGAGAGCCCCATCCCAGCAAGACCTGCACCAGGAGCCGCCCAGTGGGTCACAGGGAATCCCACAGGGAGGGACCAGAAGACAGCCCCTGTGCACTCCTGACACATCACAGGCCATGGAGCAGTCCCAGGAATGCCTGACAGCTGCTCTGGAGCTGAGGTGGGGCAACAGGCAGGGCATAATTGAATATTCATTAGCTCATTACCTTTGCAGAGTAAGGGCTTCGCTGAAGAGGAAGGACATCTGTGGCAGAGTGAAAGTCAGGGGATGACTGCAATAACAGAACTGTAACTATCAACTTATGAAGACTAATTGAGAATAAAGTCTACTTTTGGAGAAAAACAAATTGGCAGGGCACTCAGATGCACTGTTGACAGGTCAGGATTTGTAGGAGTCACTGCATGGTATGCACTTGCAGATGTTGTATCTCCATGTTGTGCCACAGCAGCAGTTGCATGACTCTCCCCACTGCTATTACAGCTATCCTACTTCCAATGACAGTTGGAGATGCACCCAAAAATAACTGACTTCCTTCTGGGAAGGTCTAAAAAGTGTGCAATAAACGTAGTCTCACAGCACATACTGAGCAATGATGAGACAACAAATCATAGAACCAAAGCTTGTGAAGTGGAGGTTGTCCATTAGGTAAAATGGATGAGTTAGGGCTTTGTGAACAGCTAGATGTTAGCCATGCAGTAAGAGCCGTACCAGAATGAATGTAAAAAATGAGCCAGATCAATGATGCCCAAGCCATCTTTTCTAGCATTTGAGTGGCTGATTCTGAAAACCTTAATGAAGTTCTTGCACAGCGTTTTTTTGTGTATGTGCATGTATTTATGAAATTAAATACTTCACTCAGTCATTTTTATAAGCTACTTTTGTCCTTTACTTTTTGTATGTATTCATTAATCTCCATTTTTATTTGAAATTAAATGTAAAAAGTATCTTGGTATCAATGATAATGGTACTTTATTAAAGAATATTTTCTCAAGATGACACCTGATATTTATAGTGTCTGCATTCATTGTGGTGGCATCGTAATACTGTAATTATTTGATATAATAAAAGGTATTATTTCTATGCGTAAATCTCATCCCAATCCAAGTAACCAATTTGGCTCATCGATTCTTCCTACCAGGAGTATCCATCCACCAATGATTTCCTGTAAATCTAAACCATGATAATAAGGAGGCCAGGCTCTGTTCATTTTTAGTTGCTTTCATCAAAGTAAACTATAACGTCAAAGATGCATTTGACCTTATTATCTTTAACTCAGTATTAAATTTATAATAGCATTCATGAAGATGTTTAAGTCCAACACATCACACCAGACTCAGATGAAAACCACTACGGAAAAAATCAACATATTATTGGTTTAAAATTCAGGCTGTTGTAGAAACCTTGCAAAATCAGCCTAAAACTAGAGTAGAAACTTTTAAAATGCAGAGAACAAAAGGAAATGTTGGTCTAAACAAAGCACTGCAGTAAAGCTAGACTATGTTGAAGTTACAGCTACCAATATGCTTTCTTGAGTAAGAAAGACAGGCAAGACTTGGTGCTATTGGGGTTGTGTTGATTAATGCGAGAGGTTTTGGAAAAACCATGTAAGATACTACATTTAAACAGGAAACAGATGGTCCTTAACTGGGCATGCAGGTGAGGAAACAGTGGCTTCCTAATTTCACTGAGCCAGCAAAACAAGAAGAAATGTAATGCCCTCTTTTTTCCCTTCTGTCTAGTATGCACTGGATTAGATATTGCATTTTAGCTTTTTAAAACGTATTTGAATTTTTTGAAGACACTCATAGCAAGATTACACTCTGACCATAGGCTCATTTCTGATGAGTAACCTTCCTAATCATGTGTTTTTCAGAGATGCAGAACATTCCTACTGAATTACACATATGATGATACTACAGCAAACAACAGAAATCTGTGCAAAGTTAACTATTTGCAAGGCATGATGGGCCTAGAAGAAATCACAATAATTTATAGAATGCATTAAAACTGGATTGCAAGGAAATTTATGATAGGCAGACGCACAATAATAAAAAAACCCACAAAGATTAATTAACATAAAAATTCTAGCTGTCATATTTCTCTAAGTAGAAATAATTGCAAGGCAATTTTATTTCACTGAATGAAGCTCCAAATGGGCACAGAGTAAAGTCAACATGAAAATGAAAGTCATCTTTAGACCAGTAAAAGAACAGGCCGCAAACTATCGGGGTGGGCTGGTAGTAATGCCATTACTTTGTGAAATTCAGCTGCACTGGAAACAGTATAAAGACATAAGAAAATTTAAAATATTTTTTAAAAATCTCCTTGAAGTTTTTTAAATTTATGAAAAAAAAAAGCCTTGAAATAAATGAATGAATAAAGGAGAGGAAAGATTTTTTCTTTTTAATAACAGTTGGAGGATGATTCTGTATGAAATGTTTTATAATCCAGATCTGTATAACAACACACACACACACACACACACATATATATATATAGTAATCCCTCGCTACTTTGCGGTTCAACATTTGCAGCTTCAACACATCATGGTTTTTTTTCCCCCCAGCTTTACGGGTTTTACTGTATTTGCCATATTTACTGCGTTTACCCTATTTACTGCTACTTCGTGGATTTCGCTTATCACAACATCTTTCTGGATCCGACGTGCTGCAATATTCAAGGGGTTACTGTATTACATATATATGTGCGCATGTATAAACATATATTTACCCATGCCACCTCCCCCCCCAATATACAAAAATCAAACGCAGAAGTCCATGTCTTAGGTACAAAATGGAATAACACTAAGTTTCTGAGTTAAAGAACTTTCCTCAGAATTTGAGTTTACTCTTTTGCATGCCTCTGAATCAGGAGGTACACCACCGAATCCAGAAAAATCCCATCTCTGACACTGGGAAGGGGAAAGATGAACATATTCCTCTGCCTGACCTGGAAAACAAAACCGGAATATCCGTTTTTAAGTACGCTGCATCTGCAACCTGTGATTACTGGTGTTTTATCAGATATGGCTAAAGATGGTGAAGTGGAAACTGTAATGTTTTATAGAGAAAATGTCTGTGATAGAACACAACTTCCAGCGGTGTGCAAGCACCAGGGAGGCTGACCCGTGTGCCCTGCTTTCATCCTCTCTAATTAGGCCAGAGCAGATACATTCCTTGTTGAAATTGATAGCTGGTGGCAGATCCAAATGAATTTTCACATATTTCTGATGATGTACAATACAGTCTTGTTGTTTATGCAGCATCATGCTGTATGCCAACATGATGCACCATACCATGTGAGACTCTGGCAAACTTATAAAGGAGAATGGGAACAGTTTTAAAAGCTTTCTTTCAGATTGGATGGTAGGTATCTGATCTAAATGTTAGGTGATTTCTCTTGAAGTACCTATCAGTAAAGGCTGATGATTTAAACATCTCCAAATACTTTTAATCTTCAGATATTTTAGTGCCAAGTTCTTTTTAGTGAATATAGTGGAATTCAATGTTGAGAGCAATGAAGAGGATGGGGTTTTCATATACGTGCAGCTCCAAGCATCTTTAATGCCCTTTGAAATGTAGTAGAACAAAGCTGCTTTCTTCTCTGATTTAGCCAAATTGAAGGGTTTATTAAGGATTCATTTACACTTAGACTCATTTAAAGATGTATTTCTTCATCTGCATTGTATGTGGATATAATATTATAGTTAGGAAATTCAAAAGAATTTTGTCTACCGTTCAAAATTACTTTCCACTCATTACACCAATTTTATCAGCAATTCTTAGTTTTTATACATGCATATTTTGATTCGGTTCCAGTTCCCAAAATTTTCACCAAAACATTTTCTTTTCTATTTATATTTTTTATATTTCTGACTTCCTCCATTTACATAAATTTGATTAAAACACTAATGCTTCTAACAAATGGAGAAAAGGTGTGCGGTCTTGTGGCTAGACCACGAGGCTGAAAAGAGAAGCCTGTATGAAATAAGCCTCCGGTTTTCTAACTTATGGTTCTCCTTACATATCTGTTCCGGTAGCATAGTTTCCC
The DNA here is from genome assembly GCA_013390025.1 of Pitta sordida. NCBI lineage: Eukaryota > Metazoa > Chordata > Aves > Passeriformes > Pittidae > Pitta > Pitta sordida. The sequence continues at coordinate 54,374 of WEKX01025121.1, forward strand.
TGTCCTATCGTGAACCTCCAGCTTCCGTCATCTGGCCTGTTACCCGGTGAGCTGCACTTTCTTGGACTTCATTAATGTCACTGAAGAGTTTGAGTGGATTATCTCATATTTCCTCTCTGCATTTTGAACTGCAAATCAGGAGTCAAGGATATTTTCTTTCTATCACAATTGGGTTCCTACTTCAAGTTTTCTGATCTTTCAGACTAGTGTGTTACTATCTGCTTCACAGAGCTGTTGTGATATTTACATAATGCATTTTTGTTATTAAAGCATATATGGGAGCAGTGACAATTCCCTCCTCATCCATGTGCATCTTAAGACTGCACCTTCAAACAACAGACCTGCATAAAAAATCTCTGACACCTTGTATGACATTAAAGCAACAAGGTGCTGACCTCTGTGTAAAGTGCCACATTTTCAAAATTACCTCACCAATCAGCAATTCCTAAAATTTAGCCTCAATTACATGAACTGAGCTCTTTGAAGGACTGACCTGATTTTTTTGTGAATCTGTGCATTGATCAAACATGGAGAGTGTGGCATGCTGACAATACTTTGTTCTGTAAAAACATATCTGTGCTGATAATGCCTGAGTTTATTTGGTCTGAACCAGCTGTGAACTCACACCGTTGAGTGTGAAGTGGGTAAGAGATGACGCCAAATCAGAGCAGCCCTTATTTTATATCCACTTTCAACCACTGTTGAACCTATGCAAGAAATAAAAATAGGTGTGTTCTACCTAGTCTAAATCTTGCATATAGTTACATGTCTGTGCACTTTTTTTTTTTTTAATAGAAGGATGGAGCATGGTGGGAGGCTGTGGAGGTCTGTGCTACCAGTGCTTGATGCAGGGCTCAGCGGCTGAGCAACTGAACAAAGCCAGCCTGTTCTGAAACAGGAAAGTAAGTGACTACTTAAAATGAAAAAGATAAATATCATTAACAAGTTCCTTAGGGCAAGCTCAGAGTAGAGTGAAACAACCATGTAAGTTGTAGTATATAAAGGAAATGTCATTTGTAAGTCCTATAAATACAATAACATTAATAACTTCAGTAATAAATAAAATGTGCTGTACGCTCGGCAATGGTTATACACATTGAGACTATTATTTTTGGTGACTAGTTCTAAAGATTCCCATGCATTGCTGAAATAACTGAAATAAAGGGTCTGGGTAGTGATGTTTTGGCTTCTCCAGGCTTCTTTTCACTGCCTATTGCTCAGGAATTTTTATAGACCTTGTAAAATCTGGAATTCCCTGTCCTACTAATGAGATATTAACACGCAAAATGGAGTGATACAAAATACAATATTTTTATGAAAGAAGTTATATTCCTGTAATCCTCACAACAGCAATATTCCTTGATCAGATCCATGACATGATTTTACCTTGCCTGATGTTGGATTTCTGATGTAGTAAAATTAATACATTAAGACAATAGTTTAGCAAAAACTCTCTTAAAATTCACAATTAAATTCACACTGAAATATTAATATCCTTTTATGTTGTGTGACAATTTTGAATAGATAAAAAAATCTTTATTCATTATCAAAATATGATTCTATGCTTTAATGACAGTAGTAAGGGGAGATCATGAATGCTGAAAAAATACATCAAGCCATACTCAGAAAATCTGAGAGGGAAAGAAACTAATTAAAGCTTGGTAGTGATTTGTAAATGCAACAAGCAATTCAAGAAATATTGAAAATAGAAGCAGCAGTGGCATATGAAGTGTTTGAACATCCTATCTTTTGTGACTGTGCCATCAAAGTCCAATACAAACACAGTATGCTGTACCTAGGGAATCACTTGGTGCAAAAACACTACATATTTTACAATCTAGATTTTCAGTTATGATGAATGTCAACAAAAGCAGTCACAAGAATGACCCTCCTGACTGCACTTCAAAATCTTGCCAAGAAATGTATTCCCCATACTGTCATAAACAATCTATTTGCCTTCATTGCCTACTGATAAACATTTCCTATCCATTCTTTTGAAGCACGTAATATTGACATACTCCAAGATAACAACAGGTAATCTAAAATAAAATCCATTTGAGTTAACTCTTAGTTTCAAAGTCTACTTTCCTATTAAATAAAGTGATTTTTAATTGTCATAAGCAGTCATAAAGTGCTGTGAAGAACTTTGGGCATTTTAACTTTAGAAACACAACTGTGTCTTAGCAACATTGTCATTTTCCAGTTGTGACACAGCTTTTTTGTGCAACACTGATACTCCTAAACAGGCAGCATAGTCTGAAACACTCCCCCCAAGGAATATTGTTTCATCTTGCAGCAGTCCTAAGGTGGCTTTTTTGTTCTTAACTCGACTGGTGAAAATCAAGTCAGAGCATCCTGCCAGTTATCAGTAAACAACTGATCCATAGTCTCTAAGAGACATGTGTCTCTAAACATATTATTTGTCAATCAATTTGCCTATTTTGTATTAACAGCTATACTGCCCATGTTTACAATGTCAGGAATGTTTACTGAATTAAGCATAGTTGTCATGCAGATAATAGAATTAAACCATCGGTACTAATATTGATTCACTACTGTTCCCAGCCATATTCTTAATGTTGGTATCTTACCAGAGATAAACAGAACACAGTAAAAAGTTACTATAAATGTGGATTAATCATATTGTGCTAGATTAAACTGATATCTAAGTCAAATGGGTGTTTCAGAAGAAAGAGAAAGAGGTTCCACATACATTGACATTTCATCACAAATTAGTCATGTGTCAACAGTCATGGAACAGTCATGTCTAAGTAAAATTTCAAGGCATTTTTCATGTTTTCATTGCAGGTTTTCTGAACATGTATCACATCTTGTCCAATTCATAAGATAAAATTAACTTTTACATCTTGAAAGAGTTAAAAAAACTAGCACATATTTATTAGTCATAATTAGAAAGGTGTTTGTGTAAGCCAGGCATTGATGCTCTGTGTCCATATGTTGTTTACATACTGAACTATTGCCAATAACTCAAATAATACATAGAAATACTGGTATGTTTATGATGATTTCCAAAGGGTAGGAATAATAGTGCTGAGATTCATACTTTTTCCAGACATAGAGAAAGAAAGAAGTCATGAAAGAGAGAAACAAACACAAATTCAGTTTTGTTTTTCTTCAGCCTGTAAGATAGAAAGGTTTGTTTCAAAAACATCATTTTTCCCCAATACTCTGTGCAATATTCATTATAAGATACTATATTGCTAAAATGTCTCTCCAAGTCACAATAGCTGAATTATGCAGTGTATTCCCAAATAAATAGTCAGAGCCTGAGCACCTGCTGTTTGAAGCCTGTAAGGAAAGGCATTTGTGAGTAAGGTGAAAAAGAAAACTGGCAGTATCTCCCCAAAATCTTCAAGATGTAAGGAAAAGTGTGTAATTTGCTCACCAATAATCTGCACTTTTATCTTACATGAAACAATTTTTCACAAAAAAGTCTGCACTCCTTCTATTTGATAAAGAAGAAGAATTAGAAATAGGTCCAATTTCCTTTTGAAAAGCAGGCTTCTTCTGCTTTTGATTGGCCTTTTCCATATCCTCTATACAAGAAGACAGATAATAAATATAATGATTTGTATTGAAAAGAAAACTGTAAGGATAATGGCCTAAACAATTTGGTTTTTTTCTTATAATGTTACCTTAGTAAATAATAGTAGCATGGATGGCATGGCTATAGTTATGGTTGAATCTGTGTTTCCATTATAAATCCTGTTTTTCACAAGTTTATAATTTAATTTTAATAAATTTTCTCTTGGATAAACCGCAACATAGAAAGTTTCAACAAGGAATGCTTTTCCTTTAATTTTAAAAACAATAATTTTTTGGCTAGTCTTGAGCCATCTGTTTATCAAAAGGAACAATTTATTTGTTTATAACAATGCTTTGCACCATCGAACAGGAAAAACACCAAACCAAAACAAAAACCCCTCAGCTTCAAATGACGTAATAAAATCAGGCAATTGGTTAATCCATACCAAATTGTCATCAGACTTGATTGTGAAAAAAGTTTTTAATTCTCATCTGCTAAATGTACTTTTTGTCTACACATACAAATACGTCCTACAAGCTCCTATTCTGCAGTTAAGAATAGACAATCTCTGTCTTGAATAGAAATGCTTTCCAGAGCTCAGGACCTAGAAATAGATACCTATATAATTAGATGGTAGTGCTTGAAGATAAGTCAATCCTCTCCAAGCAGCATGGGGTTTTACTGACTTCTGCAGGTCTAACAGCAGCGTATTTTTGCATTTGTGCATTAATGATCAAGCATTGCTTTCTTCCCTCCCACTAGTCTTGTATCTTGATAGGCATGTTTGCTATTCAAGGAAAGCTGAGGGTACACCTGAATATCTGCCTAATCCTACAGTGCCTCTGCAGACAGCATTCACTAATTTCATTAAGTATTTTACATTGCAGAGCCTGAGCAAAATCATAGCTTGTTTACCATGCATTCACTTGATTGGTCTGTGTCATAGCTCTGGAATTATTGAAACGCAGAGATGTGTGTTAATGGAGCATATTATTCATTAAGCATAGCAGTAATACTTTTACCATATGTATGAATATACTATAGTGTTTCACAGTACTGCACTAATCTATTTTACTTTACATGGTTAGATATTAGTGATATTATTAGTCATATAATTAAAAAATGTAAAGATAATATTTCATGATGTAATAACTACATATAAATATTACAGGTACATGGAGCTGCAATATTTGAAGCAGTCATGCTTAGGGAACTTTGAAAAGATGTCCAGAAAAGATCTCTTGTCAAAAGTCAAAAAAAAAAACCTGGGCAAGAGCCAAGGGGTCAAAGGCCTTGAACAAGAACCACAGACTATTATTCTGCAATGACATTTCTACTTTCTCCTTTTCAGAAGGGAACATTTGGCGTGATACCCAAAAAGAAGCCAAATTTCTTAACTATCCACAGCTACCGAGACAATCATGGTCTTCTAAATAGCAGAGGTGGGATAACCCTGCTGACGGGAGGTGGGATATCTCTGCTGTCATAGCCAGGAAAACCAGCACTGTAACAGTCTTATGCAAAGACTTTTCAAGTGCTCAGTGCTTCATGAGGACTCTGTCTGTTAATATACTTTACATTCAGGGTTCTGGATGAATTCTTGACTAAAAATAGGATTCAGCTTTTATTCCTACACCCTAAACACCAGACTCATTTTTGGCCTTTATCCTGCACTAGAGCATCTGCACTTCCTCATATTCAGCAGAGCTGTTGCCTTCCCACTGTTCAAGAACACTCCATGCCAAACAAAGCTGGTTCATGCCAACTGCTGGTGCCTGTAGCTGGGGCAATGCACAGCTTTGGGGCAGCAATACAGGAGCATGACTAGGCTGTGGGTCTCCCCACGCATGGTCACATCCCTCTCCTCATCTTTTTCCTCCCTGCTTGCTCTTGTGTGTAGTCCCATGTACCAGGAATGTAGTAACTAAAGAGACCACTGGGTTAGGGACATTACAGCTAAGAGGAGAGTACTAATAAAGCATAGGAATTTCCATATTACCACTTTCCTGCATGATATACAGCTCTACAAATGATAATTTCTCCAATGTTACTAAAAGTACAAACAGTACATATTGCTTCAATGCTGCTGCACACGGCTTGTGCATTTAGAGGGAATGTGTTTAGTTTAGTTTTTCTATTTATTTACTAGGGACACAAATTTTAACAACATGAAATATTTTGCTTGTATGGTATGAACACCAATAGTTTAACATAAACTATGGAAGGAATCCAGGCTGTGTTGACATATTTTATGAATGTTATGGGATGCCAGATTGGAGGTGTACATCTGTGTGGGTTGGCCAGTCATCCCACTGCCGTCTGTGTATCTGTATGCTTAAATGAATTAGCTATTATAAAAACACTGCATAAACAAGTTTAATGCTGTACACTTTCCTTTTGCTGATCTAAAAGTATCTGAACTGCAGCAAAGCAAGCTAACAATGATATTGGATTGTTCTTTCACTACTCTTATGTAAAAATTTGGAAAGCTGTACACTTTAAACCGTTTCATCTCCAGTGCTGAGGACCTCACTCTCTCCCTTTGACTCCATCTCCTTCCATGTCATTGGCAGCAATCTTCTTGTAGCCCTTCATGGCAGAAAGTACCAATGCGTAATCCTGCAGTCAAAATAATTACCCAGTGAGTGCCATCCCCAAGGTCATTCAAGGTTGCTGAAGTGTCTTCCAACCAGCTCAGCCCAGAGCAATGACCGCCAGAATTCTGCAGCACCAGATTGCCCTGCTACCAGTGCCAGGATACCAATATAGAAGTCAGGAGCTGTGAGATACCTTAGGGATTTATCATACCTGAGGCCATCATGCTAGCTATCAAGGCAGACATGGAAATCATAAAGAAATATTTTCCTTCTGTATATCTGAAAATGCTATTGCAACAACTCTTTGTTGTTTCTTATTTTTTTTACACGGTACATGGCAACACAGGCTTTGGGTTCAATTATTGTAACCCTTACTTATGTCAGAGGATAAACATGGAAATCTTGGTGGTCGACAAACTAGGTAAGAAGTGGATATTCAGCCCTGAGAGAAATCACAGGATGACCAAGTGGTTTCTATCTTAGTGTATAAATAAATATTTATAAGCTTGGCATTAGGCATCTTCTGAATGTGATGGTCAAATGAAATAAAAAATTGATTAGAAGAAAAGTTTCTGTGTTTACTTAGAGAATTTGATCTTTGAGTCAAATGAGAAACAATAAAACATTTTGAACTTTTTTTCAGCTAACAGTTTGTAGGCTAATTTTGAATTTGAATTCATTCCAAGCATGATAGCTTAGATTTGCCCCAGATGGACTTTGAGTTCTGTTCAAATCGCTTGACAGCAACATAACAGCCATTTGTAACTAAGTCTGCAGAAATGGGCTGGCACTTGCAGCTTGCTAGTGTTGCTGATCTTTTTTGTATGGCAAAAGCACCTATAAATCACAGTGCATTAAAAAGGCACACACATCTCAAGCAAACATCATGGAGAATCCATTGTCCTGTAGATAAGTATACAAATAAGCGCAAAGCATCACTTAAGTTTTATATAAGGCACATATTTTTTGGAAGGCAACCAATGTAGTTTCACATGCTGTACTTTTTCTAATCTGACTGACTCACAGTCTTGTGATAGTGAGATAAGCTAGGTAGGCAAATTTTTACAGAGTTGCAATTACTGAAATTGTCATTACGCTGCTCACTGTAAAATAAATATAGATAGAAGTGAAATTATGCACAGGCTAGAAGTAGAAAGTGTTTTGCTTCTGTTTGCTAAATTAATCTCTTCCTAAATGGCTGCAGGCCAGGTAGGTTAGCATTTGTGGTTTCAAAGGTTTTCAGCGCTTGCAATGAGCCATGAAATTACTGCATGCTGCTGAAAATGGCAGCTGATGAAAGGAAAAGAGCGAATCCCAAAGGCAGAAAGACAGGAGGAAGCAAAATTACAGGCAGAAAGTCTGATTTTTGATGTTGCTCATTGTGAAATGTACACCCAAACTTTTAATAAAACATAAAACATTAATAAACCTGCTAACAATTCCTTACAATTTCTTTTGAAGTCTCAGTATAATTTCTGAATACTTATTAAAACAGGCAATGATTCAATGGTGGCTGAGCAGTTTCTGTCTGCCGGATATGGTATATTGGTATACTAGTGACTTTTGAAATTGGATTTTTATTGATGTTTTTTAATTGAATTATCCAAAGGATTGATGTTTTCTGTTAATAATGCAACCCTAAACCCTTGAATTGTTGATCAAGTTTAACTAATATTAAATTAGATATCCAACAGCAAAACACACTGTCTGATCAATGCTGTTTCACCATTCCAAATACGTATCCTTGGTTCGGAAAATAAATCTAGCTTCAGCTAATCATGTTGCTAACAGCTAGTTTATTATATTATGTGTATATCCCACAGGAATGACGGCTTCTGTTACTTCTGAGGAGGAAGGAAACAATGAATTTAAGCACAAAGAAAAAGAGAATACTAGAAGAGGAATCATGAGCAACAATAGCAGGGATACATTAGGATAGTACAATTTTATTTTTAAAGTAACAGGCAAACATATAAGTCCTTTGGGTCAATATCATGCAATCAATTTTTTTGCTTCATTATCTACTATTTTCAAAGACTCACAATGTGGTAGGATCATTTGTAATTTCTTTGTAACTATTAAGACCAAGGTTTTTAAAGAAGAAGCTTGCTGACAAAAAGACTCAAAACCAAACAAGTAATTTTCAAGAACACAACATCAAGAAATTGTGTTTCTATTAAAAAAAATCGAACAGACTAGTGAATTATCCTCGAATCTGGTTGTATTCTCAAGGGCTCTATGCAGGCAGATAATTTGCTTACTGCGACCCAATGTACAAGAGGGTGCTTCCTATGAGAAATAAGTTTGCATCATCTTTGGAAACTGAAGAAACTTACACATTTCTGATATGATGCGCTACATAATAACATCTGCTTTTGTGGGCCCTTTAAATAAAGAGTTTTGAATTGAAGAAGGCAAGCTGGCAAGAACTGAATTCAGTACTATGTCTACAAGGCATGGAAAGTAAGGTCACATCCTAAAATTTCATTGTTAGAGATGAGTGTCTTTCAAGGTTTCTTTACCTTAACACAACACTTCTGACCCAAGCTGTCTCCAAATCATCTATCTTTAAGTGCTCTGTGAGACACAAAATTGTCCACAGTTAAAGGCAGCCAATAGGAGCACCATATAGGATGTGAGGAGGGGAGAAGCTATTTTGGCAAAGGGACCTGGTCAAAGGCACTTCTGCACTGCCAGACTTCTCAGGGTCTGTTGGCTTTTAAGGTATCGTTCACCGAAGAAAGAAGCACACAGAAAACTGCACGAAAGCAATCACACTGTAATCTGAATAGAAACTTAGAAAAATCATAGTCTCCCTGAATTGTGCAGTCCCAGCTGCATCCTGCGCAGCAGAGCTGCAGTGACCAAATGTCTTCCAAACAGAATGCAGTGGCCAGGTAAAACTGCAAGAGAAATGCCATGGGCAAGAAGAAAGTAACTGCTGAATTGGAATCACAAGCTTGTACATCCACACAAATTGGGATTTGGTGTGCGGAAATTCTGTATGTGGTAATGCATGTGCATGCCCTTATCTATCCTGTTGCTCATTCATACCACACTAATCACTTTCTCAGCACCTAATTTTGAAGACTATAAATACTTTATTATCCACACAAAAATCAGGGCTGGTAACTGAGCTCAAGCTGTACCCTGAGGAAAATAAAGTAAATTGTGCCACATAATAAAAGATAGATATACAAAACCATTGCGTAGATGCAATTGCTATTCACATTGAGGAGTTCTATATTATATCTAAAGTAACCACTTACTCATTATATACTGTATGCTATGGAAGTAGTAAGGTCTACTACCTACATAAATTGTAGCATAAGAAGCATTTTTAATTATGTATTTATTAAAACTTAAAATTTAGAATATGCTTACCTCTCAGTGTGAGACGAAGAATTTCCTTCTGCACTACAGAAAAAACACAACGTGTCCAACAGTTAAAAACAAAATTGCCTATGCTCAATGAACGTTCATCCTTAGCAAGCTAAAGGAATCTTACAAATCTTCAACAAAACACAAACAAATGCTAGTTTGTACCATGTTAGACAGGCACAAAGTAGAGCATGGATTTTTGTGGGCAAACAGAGTAATTCTGAAGTTGACCTATAAACCCAGAGGAAGGAAAGAAGGAAGGAAGGAAGGAAGGAGGGAAGGAGGGAAGGAGGGAAGGAGGGAAGGAGGGAAGGAGGGAAGGAGGGAAGGAGGGAAGGAGGGAAGGAGGGAAGGAGGGAAGGAGGGAAGGAGGGAAGAGTAAATTTAAAATAATGGAGGAAAAGTGTTGGAGAATAACAGAATATGCATGAGTTTGAGGCTGGATTTTGCTGATGTCCCATTTAAAAAAAAAAACCTTCAGAAATACAGAAATCTATAGCTGAGACAAACTACATGTTGGCAAAGTTGCTCTTTCCTCCTTGTAGCATAGAAGAGATGGATGCTCCATAAGGAAACAATGCTGTGTTGGATAAATAAAGATACAGAGGGTTGAATTATTTGGCAGATAATTCTGCATGGGGAATTCTGCATGGGAAGAGAAATAAATGTGTTATAATTTGCTGCAGAGTGGAAATCTAATGCAAGGGTAGGACTTGTAGAGGAAGTTGCAATTTATGTGCAGTTTCTGTGAGGAAGAAAAGGAAAAGAGGGAAAGAAGGCACTTAAATCACTCAGCAGGCTATGCACTGTCTCCTCAAATCAAGAGAAGGAGTTCTTGCCAACAAAACTGCTGCTCTTTGCCAGTGAGAAAGCATTAGGTGAAGTCAGTAATTCCATCAGATTATATATGAATTAAAATTGTGAGTGAATATATATCTCACGTGTGGATTGGGCTTGAGTTTACCCTTGAGTGTTTTGCTGCTTAAGGTTTAAGTCTGAAGGTATACATTCTTCTTTACTACTGAGTAGGGAATTAAGTATAATGATTCCACCATGGACACACACACTGTGCAAAAGTAAATATGTCTATACTGCTGTAAATCAAAACAGTCTGCAATTCCATCAAAATTACAGGAAACCTTTTCCAGACAGATTGACATTTTTTTGTGTGATGCTGTGGGTTCACATTCTCCCTCAGCAGGATTCATTTTGAAGATGGAGAGGTTTGACTAAGTGATTTGATTAAAAGTGATTAAAATCAAAGCTATTTCTTCCTCCGTAGCAGGTGGAGTTTCACAGTAAACGGTTTCATAGAAACACGGGTTTGTTTCAATTCGTTTGACCTCCTCGCTCTCATGCACTGGATTAGAAATGAAAATGAATCTCTAAACAAATCTCCAAAGAACTGCCATGACCTGCATGATTTCACCTAGCAGTATGCCCAAGGAAGCTCAAAGATCTCCATTCTGTACTACCTTAACCGTTATCTTTGAAAACTGATCCTTCCCCACGGAAAGCAGATTTTATTTGTTCCCTGTAGGATTTAACCATCTTTGTTCATCCATTGTTGCTAACATAGCCCAATTTAATTTGTTTAATTGCATGTATTTTGCAGTAGAAATTGTAATTACAAGTAAAAAACTTGAGTAATATGATACAGCTTTTCCCCATATGAAAAAAAAGTTTTTTCATCACTGAATTTAAAGCTGGAGTTGAACCACATTTTTTACTCTGTCACAAGACTGATAATATGTCCACAGATGACATCTTCATCTACCTATATATGTGAATATTCTTAGAACTAAGGTACTATAGAGTTAGTGCAACTGTCACGAGAGCACCAAACCTTGACTAATTGCAAGGAATTTGGTGAAGGCCCACAGGAATGACTTACAATGTAAATCTTTCCTTAATTGTAGAAAGATATAAACCTTTATTTTTTTATCAAACAGAACACAAAAGAAGCAACCTGATCAGAGACTATAACTAAGTGCTGAGCTCAAAGACTGAACAAAATTCAGTATATGGTAGGTAAAGCGAGACGAACTCCAAGTCGAATTGGTATAATGCTCTAAACACAGGGAAAAAATCAACTATAAGAAGTTTTTACCTAAGGAGGTGATAGACATCGCTTACATTGCTACATTTGATGTCTTTCTAAAGGCTACACTTTATTGCAAAAGCATTGGAAGCAGTGAAATTATAGGTTCTATTTTATGCAGAAAGTCAAATTATCATCATGTCGCTTCTAGTTTCAAAAAACTGCAGATCTACAGGCAAACAAAAGAACAGGTGGCAGTTATAAGAACAGACAAATCAGAGAAAAAAAATAGGCAAGCCAGGCCAACAGGAATTTGTGAATTCCTGTTGTTGATTATTCAGGCCACATGTTCTCTCTTCAAAATTTGCCAAATCATTTGTGCTCACATAAGAGCCCATCACACTCAAATAGATCACATGTTTCCCCTCATAAAGTAGTGGCCTTTTGAACTGTTTAAGTGATTTCTAGACAACAGAAACACAAAAGACAAAAGTACCGCCTCAGTGGAGAAGAGCATCAGGCTAAAAAGTGGGTAGACTTCTCAGCCTCTGAAAGCAGCAGCATGAGCAGGAGTGAGACAGCCAAAGCCCATCCAGCCAAGGCCCAAAGAGCCAATGCCTATTTCAGCACAAGACAGAAGCAAAACTTCAGCTCATATCTCTACATTCCTGGTGACATTCCTTAGCTGGTCTGCTATCTTAGCTCAGCAAGAGTGGATGACAGGAGAAGGATGAGACCAGAGTGGAGGTGTCTCAGGTTGCCACCTTATACAGTTATTCTGCTCCCAGTTAAGGCAGTTGCCTGTACACACTGTCACTGCTGGTGGGCTTCTTGGCAAAGGTACTACAGTCGGGTCTCATATATCGTAGACCTGTGGTCTTAATCGGGCTCTGCGAAGCCCTACTTCTGCGTTGAGTGGTGGCCATGCCGCTGCCACCACCTGAGGCAGCGGCAGGTTGTGCATGTGCAGTTGTGAAAAGAGACCTCCTTCATCGTTAAAAAATCATGCTGCTAAGATCTGAAGCTGCAATATGGGGGGCACAAAGTGCAAAGGGCTGACTGTACTCCACTGCTCCAGACTGTACTCCACTACTGGGAACACACCCCCATGCACACCAGTGATGATATTATGTCAAAGGGAATATATATAGTTTTTAATTATTTTTTTATGCATTCCCTCCAAACATGGACTTTCATCTTGCTTTCTTGATGCAACAGTGTTCAGGAGCACGGCATGTTAAAGTGTGTCCCACCTGGCTCTGGTGAGCGAGAGGAGGCTGCAAGGGGAGGCTGAGGACTGCTGCAGAGGCTGGGAAGGAGAGCTTGTTCTTGCTCACCTGCCTGCTTGCTCATGGCTTTGCTAGTTGCTCAGCAAGGGATGGTTTTGTTATCTTGCTTGATTTGTGTTTGCAAAAACCCTCTCCTATTGAACAGCCCTTATTACTTTTTGCTGCATTTCTCCTCAGTTACTTTACCAGTCCTGGGTCATGGCCAAAGAATGAACGAGTGGAAAGAAACATACTCATGTACACATTCAACATGTGAGAAAAAATAAAAACAACCAAGCAAGACTCAGAAAAAGACAATGGTTAAACACAGGCATACAGGGAAATGAAGGAAGACGTATAAATTGTGGACTGCTTTCAGGACCCAGTTCTGCTTTCCCTAAAATCATTACTAAGAAATGCTAGGCATTTATATACAGCATATACATACGTATATGCTATATATGTATATATATATATATATATAGAGAGAGAGATCCTCCAAGTGGTCACCCCTCCACATATTGCAATGCGTCCTTAAGTGTGAGAGTATGTCTAGGTAAATTAGACGGTTTTTGTAATGGTGCAAAATCACTGCTGGTTTGCAGTTGTCACCAAAGCTTTCACATCTTTACTAAATGGTTGAATTCCACTGATACTTTTATAAAAAGCGTTCAGACTAAGAAAATAATAATAATTATATGGAAATAGAAGGAACAGAAAAAATTCAAGGACTAGATCTTAAAATTCTAGAACAAAAAGAATGTCTCCTTACGAATAACCTCGGCAGAGATCAATTTGTCAAAAACCAAGAATGACATTCAAGGTATTTAGAAAGATTATAAAGATGTTTTATGAAGATGACACAGGGAAAAAATATCCCTCTCTTATGAGCAGAGAGTTCAACTTAGAATTTCAAATTAACTTATTGTATGATGCATTATTTAATAAATGTTAGCATTAATTTTTGAAGAGTTCAATTTGCATACTATTACTGGGCCAAATGGTTGATGAGGATCACAATTAAAGTAAGATGCACCATTCATTTGGCTGAAAAAGAAAAATCAAATGAAGTCAAATCATCATCATTACACAGAATAAAGGTGGCCTCTAACTGCCAAAAATATAGAGCTCTGTGACAGACGTTTAAAGTTCTAATTATATTTAAATCAAACTTTTTGTACCCTGACCCTATATAAAAGCTCAAGATCCTCTCCTGGGGTTAGTTAAAATATTTTAAAAACAAACTCTTCTATCCTAGGAAAAAGGTCCAGTGAAAGAGAAGTAAATTAAAGCTTCTTTTAGGATGACATCAGAAGCAAGTTTTAATCACATTATTTATGACTCATTTTCTCACTGTTTAAGTGAAAAATAAAATTAAAATATTTCGTCAAAGTGTTAGCACTTATCTACCCTGCTAGCTATATATGTTATACAAAACAATGTTCCAGCTGCAAATAAACATTGGCTTTTAGAAGAAATGAACCGTAAAAGATGATAGGTCTTAGAGATTCATGGATTATTATGCTGAAAGAGATGACTGTGACCCTCTGGTCTAACCCTGTGCATAATGCAAGCCACAAGACTTCTCTGAATTAATTCCTGGTTGAACCAGTGCATCTCCAATCGATTTAGGGTTAAAAGGCTCCCATTGCCTACCACCTCTTCCATGGTACACAGAGCTCCTTCATGAAGATCCTAGTTTACCACATCACCTTTGATCTTGGGTTCAGAGAAAAGGACTAAATTAAATACTTTTAAAATATTTTGCATATCCTTAAAGATCCTTTTGTAAAAAAACAAAAGCAAAACAAATAAACAAACAAAAACCCAAACCCACATCAATAAGTGAAAATGTTAAGAATTTCCAGTCTTTCATCAAAAATTGAAAAAAGTGTATCATTATGTATCTCTGGAACAAAGTGAAGGGAGGAGTTGGGAGATGTTGGAAGTAATGGTTCAGTAAAATACTTCAGCTATCTTCTCTTAACCTCAGCACAGTCACCTTTAGGCACATGAATTACATTTTCCATGCTGATGTGCTGGTTTGGAAGGACACAAACACTCAACTGCCCTGGTCTGACACGACTGCAAAGAGTAGAGGGTTCCTCCCTCACACTCATGTGTCTTGAATCCTGCATGTTTTGTCACAGCCATGAAGAGGCACTTCAGATACTGTTCAGAGAAATCAATTCTGTGTACAATACTGATGAAGCATCTGGCATTTCTAGCTTTGGACCAGGACTGCATTGTACTTGGAAATGCATAAAACATAGCAAAACGAAAAATCATGTCACAAAAATAATGTTTTGGAGACAAAAGCAGGATAATGTGCAATTTCAGATTTATTTAGTGTCATCTTCTCTTAATCAGGACATCCATCATAGAAGAAAGCACAAAAAGTTGAAAGCTGGCCTGCTAGGAGGCAACATCCACCTTTAGATATTAAATAAGATATGAGCAGGGACAACACTAGCTAGGCCTTGTACATGAAGACAAGTAGGGCTTTTTTTTGGAGGTGAGTAGATAGTCATTGAAGAGATGTATAGAGAGGATTCTCTTAAACACCTCCCTTTCCTGCAGTGATTTGCAAAATAGTTGTTACGAAGACCAATTCTGTCTCATTATTTTCTTGAGCTTCCCTGGCTGCTTGAACCATCTGTTGTTTTTTAGAACTCTTACGCCATAATATACAAAGCTGAGTCATGGCTTGGACATGAAAACTGAAAATATAAGGCAAAGATCATGCCCATGTTAGTGATATGAGTAGTAGGCAGAATGGTGCTACTGCTTATAGCAGCTTAGTCTGGGGCAGAAAGGTAAAATATTTTTCTTAGATCACAGAATCACAGAATATTTTGAGTTGGAAGGAACCCACAAGGATCATCGAGTCCAACTCTTAAAAGGCACCACTGCCTCCTGGGCAGGAATCGAACCCCCGGTCTCCTGTGCGAGAGGTGAGGACACTCACCACTGTATTAAATGTTGCGCTTGAGTTGAAAGCCACATCCATGAAGTGATATAAAGGTTTAACTTTTCAACGCAGAGATCAGTTTCAGGACAGAGTATTAGAAATACGTGTGAATGATTCATCAGCATAGAGATGGTAGTTGCAGTTGGGCTATTTAACTAAATTGCCTAGGTATCAGATGCTGAGGAAATGTTACAGCATTAATGTCTTCAAAGAGTAGAGCTGACACATAGCATAACATTGGGAGGCCAATGTCCATGCAAGCTTTATCTGGTATTGAATGTTATGGTTCATTTTATCAGAATGGTACACTGTACTCATAGTCCGTGCTTTTCCCTGGCTACCCATCTACTGCCAGGTCAAAGTGTTGGTTATAATCTTTAAATCCCTACAAAGCTCTAGGGTCTGCTATTCTAGAGACTGTCCCTCTATTTTATATTCCCATAGAACAGTTAATCCTAGTTATGGCTGTTTCAGGTAAATGGGAAAAAGGAGCAAAAAATGCTGTATAACGAAGTCACAACTCAATTTATTTGAGAAATATTATCTGTGCTGTGAAGACATTTGTAAATCTTTCTCCACTGAGGAAGACTAATTCCACCTCTCTGAACCAATGGTTTGTTAGATATTAGAAATTTGACTTTATACCACTATTTTTTGGACAGATACCTGCCCCTAGAACCATTTCCAGTGTAGATTCATAAGTAAATCTTTTCCACCATGAACTGAATACTTTCATTAAAGAAATTTCTAAGATAAATTTTGACTAATAGTAAGTAGGTAACCCTATGATTGACTAATCATCCAGAATAAAACAAAAAACCCCATACTGAATAGGGTGAGAGGAACAATTTTTTGGAAGTATTGAATGTAAAATGTCCCTAGTTGATTATGTTGATCTTGATGTAGTGACCGCTAATACAGATATGTGAGCAGAATCAGACTTTGGAAAGACAATAGACTATATAAATCTACGTACATGTGCGTCAAAAACAATGGGAAAGTGGAGTGGAATAGGAAGACCCTTAAAAAACCTATCCTTCTCATTCTAGCTCAGTATAAAAGACAACCTTTTTTTCCTAGGAAGTGTGGGCCCCTTCACAGAATCACAGAATCACAGAATACTACGAGTTGGAAGGCACCCACAAGGATCATCTAGTCCAACTCACCAGCTAATGCCCATACAGAGACCGAACGCACACCCCAGAGTGGTGAGCATAAACCTAGATCCCTCACAGGCTCACAGGTCACTCCAAGCCAGAAGGAACCCACAGGACCATCCAGCCCAACACCCCCACAGTTAGACCATGTCACTAAGCTCCTCATCCAATCTTCTCTTAAACACCTCCAGGGATGGCGACTCCACTACAACAAATTTGAGTATTGGTTCTTTGAATTTCTCTTGGAGTTCCTCTGGGCTTTGGGAAAATGGTCAACACTCTTTCTCACAGTCTTCTCCTGGACAAAGTCGCAAAATACAAATTGGGTGGGTGACCTGTGAGATAGGTGGGAAATTGACTAACAGGTCATATTCAGAGCCAGTTGATGAAGGTAATTCTCTCTACTCCTCGCCCATGAAACCCCACCTGGAGCTCTGGGGAATCCAGTGTAAGGAGGAGATGGACCTCCTGGAGTGAGTCCGGAGAAGAATCATGAAGATGATCAGAGTGCTGGGATACCTCTCCAAGGAAGTGAAACTGAGACAATTGGTGTTGTTCAGTTGGAAGAGGAGAAGACTCTGAGGAGGCCTTATAGCGCCTCTCAGTGCCTAAAGGGAACTGCAAGAGAGTTGGAGAGGACCTGTTTAAAAGGGCACGTAATGATAGGATGAGGCAGAGGTGGCTTTAGAATGCAAGAGGGTCAGTTTAGATTAGATATTAGGAAGGAATTCTTTACTATGAGTGTGAGAAGCACTAAAACAGATTGCCAAGAGAATCTGTGGATGCCCCATCAGTAGCAGTGTTCAAGACTAGACTAGATGGGCTTTTAGCAACCTGGTTTAGTGAGAGGTGTCCCTGTCCATGGAGGGGGAGTTGGAACTACATGATCTTTAAGGTCCATTCTAATTCAATCCATTCCAGTGACTTGGATTTAGTGATGTTTCTGTGAAGGTTTGTTTTCTATCTTGAAGAGCACTACATTGATACTAAACATTTATGTCAGTCTATTTACATTTTGAAAATGCAAGCTAAACTAGCAATAGTTTCACCATAATTTTTTTGTAGATTGACTTGCTGCTGCTATACCTTAAAAATTTGATAGCTGTCTCATTTCCAGTGAAGGAAATAGGAATGTATTTACAGAATCACAGAATATTCTGAGTTGGAAGGGACCCACAAGGATCTTCAAGTCCAGCTCTTAAGTGAATGCCCATACAGGGATTGAACCCATAACCTTAGTGTTATGAACACCATGCTTTAAACATCTGCCGTAGGTATTTGAAGGAGTATTCTATAGAATAATTGGTTTATGACAGATTATCCTAAGAAAGAATAAACATGCATATATGTATGTTGGGAACTTTTTCTCAACTCAATATCTTTCGTATTTAAAAAATACATATATTTTAGTAGTTATTTATTTAGTATTTATATGTTTTAGGCAAAAATAATTAATCCATAATATGAACTAATTCCTTGTCAAATTTTCCTGCTTGCTCTGAATACTTTTCAATTTATGCAAATACCAAAAAAGCCTCAATAGAAAAATTCTAAACAGCTGAACCACTCTTTCTGAAAATTTATTTTAAAATTTCACAAGCTAAATCCTTGAAGCTTTGGATGCTAAATTTCAGATTACTGTGGGGGTTTTTTGGTGGGTTTTTTTCTATGGAGCTTCAAAATTCAGAAATAGAAGTTCATAATATATTCTTAGAGTTTGAATAGGAAAAAATAGTAAATAACAACAAATATAAAGCAAAGAAATAAAGGCCAAAATGGACATTATTTCCAGTGTTATATTACTATGATTATAGAGCCTGAATCTTATCCTTTTAAATCTTACTTTACTGACTCTTTATAGACCTGGTCTTTCAATAACCCTTGTTACAGTAATATTAATTTATTCACATAACATTCCTCAAGAGAAAGCTTTTAATACACAATTGTGCAATGGGTTCTAAGGAAATCTAGTTCAATTGGATACTTTGGTCAGGTTAATTTAAGATCTTTTGTCTATCATTAATAGACTAATGGGAATTATGAAAGGTGTTGTGTAACTGTTAAATACCTGACCCTTGACACCATCAGAAGCAATATTTTCTTTTTGCCTGAAGACCACTATTTAGTAGTTTAAATGAAAATATTAATTAGATTTTCTTCTGTTACAACAATGTGAGGTGGCATTTCCATTAGTAAAGATGTCTGATGAAAATAAATAATCCAGATAAGATGTTGTTAGCTGAAAGAGGTTGTCATCCAAAAGCTTGGATTGTAGTGTCCAGTGATGATTCACAGGATGCTAGATCCAGAACACTTTAGGGTCTAACTTCTCATAGCTGTTCTTACAGGGATGGAATGTATCCTCTGTAAGTCAAACTGAAAATCTCCAGAGTTTAGCTATGTTTAGTGTTTTTATAATCTCTAGTGGATTTAGAAGTTTTAGTTATCTATGCATGGTAGTGACAGATGAAGTATTAAGTATCAAATTTAAAGCGTATGCTGATACCAAAACTGCACTGTTTCAGAGAAGGCTTTTAAACACGCTCTCTGTGTGCTCCAAGATGCACCCCCAAGATACTTGGCCAAGCGCTTTGCTCTCACAAGACTTGCTTCCTTCCAAGGAAATCAGCCACCTCTGTGGTGCAGAACTTGGCTCAGGATGTCTCAGGGGCACCTCTGGCAGATGAGAGTCCTAGGACTGTTCTTCCAAGTGATGAGTTTTTAATTGAAATTGCCTGGTATATTGTGAGTTGTGTCAGAGCCGATCAGGCTTGTATTTTCAATAGCAAGATGCTGAAAGCATCTTTTACAAGTATGGAAGCATGAATGAAGTTTGAAGTTATTGATGATACATACAAGAGGTTTGAGGCTATTTCAGACATATAGGATCACAGTATCACAGTATAGATAAGGCTGGAAAGGACCTTGAAGATCATCTAGTCCAACTTATAATCCAACTAACCTATCAGCTACATCTAGATCATATCACTCAGCACCTCGTCCAGCCTCCCCTTGAACATGTCCAGGGTTGGCGACTCAACCACCTCTGCAGGGGACCCATTCCACATCTGAATCACTCTTTCAGTAAAAAACCTTTTCCTAATATCAAGTCTAAACTTTCCCTGCTGAAGCTTAAGACTATGACCTCTCGTCCTGTCCCCAGAGACCAAGGAGAAAAGACCAACCCCTGCCTGGCTACAACCTCCTTTTAGATAGTTATAGACAGCAATAAGGTCACCCCCGAGTCTTCTCTTTTCTAGGCTAAACAGACCCAGCTCCTTCAACCTCTCCTCGTAGGGCTTATCTTCAAGCCTTTCTTCAAGGATGTTCTTGTATCTCTTTCCAGATCCAGCCTGTAGTGTTTGTCACAGGCACTCTGAACATTCTGAGAAGGGACAAGAGAGAAATACTGTCTTGAATCGTTGTCAGCACAACCATTTCTAGCATCACTGCTGGGATATAACCTATATCTCTATTTATTATGTGCATTATGTTATTCAGAAACTTAATAATTAGGACAGAGACTAACTATCAAATGAAATTTCTTTGTAAATATTGGAAATCCAAAGAAGAAAGGTTAATAAACTTAACTAGCTTAAACATGGTTTAATAGAATACTGAGAAAGTGAAACAGTTTGAAGAAACAAACAAGTCTGTTTTACTATTGTGTTGGCAGACTTCAACTTCAGAAACGAATTACACATTTTCCAAGAATTTTTGACCTTTGCCATAGGCAAGACAAAGAATCTTTGAAAATCCAAGACATGTAACCTGACTAAGTATTAGTATATGACTTATATGAATTTGAATACTCATCTCCACTATTTAGTATTCTGCATTACTACTTTTATTGCATTCTGTGATCCAAATTCTTCCTGTCAATATCCGTGCAAATCTCAAAAAGTCTCTGCTACACATGTGCAGAAGAAGGAACGTTGCTCTTATGTTGAAAGGGAGGATAGAAAATCACAACAATTCACACAATAATATGGTTGCATGAGTAATGTCTGATAAATTTTATTAAAGTAATTCCTGGTTTTAGCATAAATCAGAAACAGAGTAGATTATTTATCATCATTGTCTCAGTGTATTCTCTTTATTTGAATGATTAGTTAAAACACTTCAGTTAGTTGTATTAAACCTTAATAAGATCCTATAGAAATTAGAAACAGGAGTTGTGAGATACCAATTAACATAAGAATCAATTTAATGGTAATTTAAATAGCTAACTTATAATTTTTGCATAATAAAGTGGCCCGTGGGCTTGAAGTCCTAATCATGACTAATTAATTTAAAGGATTTTACTTTTTATTATCATTGAAATGTCTGACAGGTGATAAAACATTTAGGGTTGCAGCTACAAACTTTTTACATCAGCTATAATATAAGATGACGGGTTATATAAACCCCTTCCCTGAAAAATGAATATTTAAGGAAAATAGTGTTAAGCAATTTGGACCAAATTCAGCCATGTTAGAAATGGGTGAGAGTCCCATGAACAAATTATGTTTGCCTGCATGAAGATTCTGTTTTATCTTACCTTTCAGTAGGAACTAGATGGAGAAATTCTGGGCTACTTTTTTATATGTACAGAGTCTTATTGACACCAGAACAAGAGGACGTAGCCTTAAACCACACCAGGGGAGGTTTAGGCTGGATGTTAGGAAGAAGTTTTTCACGGAGAGAGTGATCCCTCATTGTAATGGCCTGCCCAGGGAGCTGGTGGATTCGCCATCCCTGGAGGTGTTTATGAGAAGACTCGATGAGGTGCTCAGTGACACGGTCTAGATGGTGAGAGGCTTGGATGTGTGGAGCATGGTGCATGCTTGTGGGCCTGATCCCTGGGTGGGCGTTCGCTTGGGAGTTGGACTTGATGATCCTGTGGGTCCCTTCCAACTCAGAATAACCTGTGAACCTGTGAACCTGTGAAAGGAATCATCAAGGAAGTCCTCAGCAGATGACTTTCTCAGTCAAAATTTTCTTCCAGTTAATTTCTATAAATCTGAATAAAATTAAAAGGTGTCCTAATCAAAACATAATATGTGGTACCTTTTAAAGAAAATAATGAGTTGCTGTGAAAACAACTGTAGTATTATCTCCTTAAGACAGGTAGTTTTGACCTTCAGTATGTGTGCAGCCACACTAGTTATGTAAGTGATCAATACATGTCCTGTGGATTCTACATCATGGCATTCTGACGTGAGGTGTTTGTTGGAGCCTGCCCTCTCCTCCATCTCCCATTGGATTCCTGTCCTGATGGTACTGAGGATAAAAATGTTCTTCGTGTCCTTCAGTTCTTTTTCTTGTAGGTTGTAGGAATCTTTAATAGCAGGAAAAGAGTACAGGCCATAGAGTACGCGAGGAAAACACACCCCGGAGGACTGTAATCAGTGTCAGGTGGGTAACGGAGTGAACATTCAAAGGGCTGCCTAAGATCCCCAAGCCCTCCCCCTGCAGTCAGGAGTTTGTGCTTATGGGCTTTTTGAACAGTCTGTCAAGGCAGCTTTTCCAAAGCAGGTACCAAGTCTCAACACCTGGAGTAGCAGAATAAAGCTATATGGAAATTGAGACTATGTCTATCTCTGGAAGCTGCAAGAGCAGGACTGTACTTGGCTGTAAGGAGCACCTGTAATCTGAGCAACTACTGTAACTAGATAAACTGTCTGAAAATTTTCAGGATTTGTCAGCTGTCATCCAGCTCACTGACTGTGGAAGCAGCTTCAGGAGTTACAAAAATGTTTCCCTCCATTCTGTGAGTGACACCCTATGGGGAACCCTACAAGGAACTTGCATGCAATTTTTTGTGAGAAGGAAAATTATTACCTGACTTTAATGAAATCCAATGTCAGATTCCTGCACATGATGTAGAGGAGATACAATGTTTCATCAGGACTAGGAAGGTTAACCTGGACTTTTGCCCTCATCCCTTGTGTGGCTGGTTGGTTTTACCACCCTCAGTGAAGAAATTCTTGATTACTAGACTGTCACTCAACAAAGAATCAAAATGCCTCATTTTCATACTGATTAGGAAGATCAATATATTTAGAAATTAGATTTTCCAAAACTAGTCACTTTTTTTTAGAATACCTTAACTTCAGTAATCCAAATTAAAGTTTTAAGAAAATTTCAACAAGATGAGTCACTCTTTTACGGAGAAATTATTTCATATCACAAAATTCAATAGCAATAATAAAAAAGAAATTATATAAAGGGTGAAAATCTGAGAAAAAAAATGGGAAGAAAAATAGATAGTAGTAGAGGCAGGATCAATAATGAAGTGAATTCTGAAATTACTGGGACTGCACAGATGAGGAGAGGAAACTTGTGTAGGACCCATGAGTCCAAAACTGAATCTTATTCAGTGGTAGACATATGGGACATTTGTACATAACAAAAAGGACAAAGGAACTAGTATACAAACAATTATGCATGAATGAATAGGAGGTAAGAAGACCTTTATATCATACCACATAAAGTTTCCTCGTTTGCTGGCTTTGGCTTGGGTAGAGCTTTCTTCAGAGTGGCTGGTATGGGGCTGTGTTTTGGATTTGTGCTGAACACAGGGTTGATAATGTAGAGATGTTTTTGTTACTGCTAAGCAGTTCTTACACAGAGCCAAGGGCTTTTCTGCTTTTCATCATGCCACGCTGGTGAGGGACCTAAGGATGAGTGGGAAATTGAAAGGAAACACATCTGGGGCAGCTGACCCCAACTGACCAAAGGGATATCACAGATTTACAGAATATTATGAGTTGGAAGGGACCCACAAGGATCATCTAGTCCAACTCACCATCTCACACCAGTGCAGAGACTGAAAGCACATCCCAGAGCGGTAGCACAACCTAGTACCCTCACAGTCTAGCAGGCCACTCCAAGCCGGAAGGGACCCAGGACCATCCAGCCCCACACCCCCCAGCTAGACCATGTCACTAAGCTCCTCATCCAGTCTTCTCTTAAACACCTCCAGGGACGGTGACTCCACCACCTCCCTGGGCAGACCATTCCAATATGCAATCACTCTCTCTGTGAAAAACCTCTTCCTAACATTAAGATTAAACCTCCCCTGGCGTAGCTTGAGGCCGTGCCCTCTTGTTATACTATGTGGCATCATATTGAGTGTATCCGCAGGGGGAAAGACATAGGAAGAAGGGGATGTTTGGAGAAGTGGCGTTTGTCTCCCGTGTAACTGTTGCATGTGATGGGGCCCTGCTCTCCTGGAGATGGCTGAACTGCTGTCTGCCCATGGGAAGCAGTGAATTTGTTTTACTTTGCTTGTGTGTGTGGCTTTTGCTTTGCTTCTTAAATTGTCTTTATCTCAACCCACAAGTTTTCTAGCTTTTACCTTTCTGATTCTCTCCCCACTCCTGCTGGTGGAGAAGGGAGTGAGCGGCTGCATGATCCTTGGTACCTGCATGGCATTAAACCATGACACATTGTAAATAAACACTTATAGCATATTAAATTCCAAAATATAAAATGTTGTATAATCACCAACAGTGAAGAGGGATCATTGCTCTAAATGCAACTAAGACAAGACAATGTTTTGTTTATATGTAGAAAAGTATGTAGTTAATTGTGTTCAGTTATTGTCATAGAAATTACATGTTTTCTGCTTTAGCTACATTCTACCACGGTTAATAATTAAAACAAAAACACAAAAAATACTAATTTAATGTCAGACTTTGTAATTACACAAGTACCATAAATGTTTGTTTTGTAAACATATGTGAAATTCTTTTGTACATGCTGTAATTAGATCATAAAAATCAGAGACTATGTCAAAAGGAAAAACTTGACTACTTTTTTTCCCTGAAACTCATTGTACAGAAGCCAACAGGTTTTTCAAAAAGCCTCAAAGTATCTAAGCATGCAAGTTAGTCAATGCATGTCTATTGCTGATTGTATAGTTTATTTTTTAGAAAATGAAAGCTGTCATCTCAACCTGCTCATAGTTGTGGGAAGTAACCCTGCACCAATGTAGCAGTGCTCAAGAGCTCCCTGAGGAAAAGACTGGTTTGCCAAATGGCTTCTGAAGTTGGAAGAAAAGTAATGGTGGCTCTGAGGGCAAAGACTTTCATTTGAGCAGTTACGGAAAAGGATTTAGATTTACACCCTATGAGGGGTTTCAAAGTAAACAACTCCATGTTTTGGATAACTGTTTCCAATGAACCTGCCCAGACTATGCATTTCTGTTATGTTACCTGGCTAGGTGTTTCTATCTCACAGCAAAGAGTAGTTGGGGAAATGGAGTAAATCAGCAGAGAGATCTAAAAGGAAGTAATTTCCAGAAAGAAGGAAGGAAACATTACACAAATAGATGGAATGCGCCACAGGATACCAGGACCTGGGCTAAGGAAAACACTGAGGATGGAAAGGAGAGTAATCCACAAAGGAAGGTGGTAAAAAGAGAAGGAAGTAGGAATACCTGAAAATTCGAGTTAGAAAGGAAAAGAAAGCCCTCAGCAAATCAGGAAGACGCTTTCTACTGAAAAGCTGGCAGCTTGGGTGACCAAACAAGCTCTCCTTTTCAGACCCCAGACCTCTTCCTCCCAGGCACTCAGATGGGTTTTTCTGTTTGTTTTTCAAACCTTTGTATTCTTGTAGCTGGACTTCTTTATTTTGTTTTACAACAAGGATATTGTTTGAAAGAATACTTTTTTAAAAGGAAATGCAAGATGTAACAGCTGGAATTCCAGCTCCTAGAATCATTATAATCACCGACTCTTATGCACAACTTTTCCATTTCTCATCATGCTCAGCATTTTCTTTTTAACTGTGAGTAAAGTCTCTGCTAAGCACAGGCATGGAGCTGATTTTCCTCTCTCAGCTGTTACACACCTCCCCAGACTATATTATTACTGCCAACTATTCTTTTTCCAGTGGAACACTCCAGGGTCTTGAAATAACCTCTGGGTGAAGTAGCAGAATAGCCACCTGGGCCTTCAGATCTCAACAATTGTCCACCCTGTGATTATTTTAAAACATTATCCTAGTTTGTTCTTTCGAAGGGACAACATTTGGGCACTGTTCTAATATATAATTAGGGTCAAGTAAACAGTTTTACATATTTTTTACAGGGTGGTGTGGTGTGGGGTTTTTTTCATTCAGGTCAGCCTGCCTTTAACCAGAACCATCACCTTCCCTTCAAAGACTTTTTGAAGAAATCTCTGTCAACACACTTCTCAAATCAGCATCCGAATGACCCGACAAGCTGCTTCTATTGACTTCTACTGCAGTTTCAGCACATAAAACATCTCATTTTGTATCCCATCTTCACCTGCCCTGGTAGTCAGGTAGCCTCATTTCAGTGTTTCCTTTGAAATCCACTCACTCATCAGTAGCTGAAATCTTTTCTGACATCCATCCATGTATCCTGGTGAGTCTCTTCATTGATGCTTATCTCATCACTGCTTCCATTGAACTAGCTTTTACATTCACACCGAGACTGCTCTGAAGGTATACATATGTACATGTAAGCAGTCCTGCAAAGTGAAAAAAATTCAAAAGGAAGTACTGCAAACACTTGCATTTCTGATTCTCCATGGTCCAGACGCTGCAATAGAGGATATGTGTTCAGATCTCCATAGATAAATGGAGAATATCAAATGCAGACAAATCTCTCTATCCTTACTCTGATGGGCATCATCTATACAGAAGACACTTGAATTTACTAATACATTTTGTTTGTGCCCTGATCTTTTCCTAATAATTCCTTGCTTTCTATTTTGTTTTGTTTGTTTGTTTGTTTGTTAACAGTTGCTCTATGTTAGGCCAATATTTTCTTAAAATTACCTATTATGACTTTGAGATTTCTCAGTTCAGAGCCCGATACCATATTTGTAAAATTAAGTTTGTTTTTCTCCAGCTGCTTTAGTCTGAATTTATTAGCACTGAATTTCATCTCCAATTTTACTGCCCAGTTACTCAGTACTGTGAGATCCTTCCACAGCTCTTCAGAGCCAGCTTTCATTTTTACTACACTGCATAATTTAATATCATCAAGCGGTATCAGTCTCTACTACTTTTTCTAGATCCTATATGAATATGCTGAAAAGGACAAGCCTTAGCATAGGTCTCTGTAGAGTATACTATTTTATTCTTCTAGAGTCCGTTTACTTCTACCTTTTTGTTTTTTCTCTTTTAAGAATACATTTATCTGTGGTAGATATTTATCTATTCTTGCTAAACTGATCACAAATAAGTTGTTACAAGAAATCTTGGTGAAGATTCATGAAGCCTCTGAAATTTCAGAACACTGTATATGTTGTTTCATCCTTGTGAACATGCTCAATGACTCCCCCGAGTAATTACCTGAGACATAAGTGTCCCTACTGATCAAATTGTTTGCTGATTAATTTATTATTTATTTATTATTTATTAGATAATTTCTACAAAATTTCTCAGCTGGACATCTGACCTGCAGAGCATTCAGGAAACTGTTTTAAAAATCAGAATCATATTTGCAACTTTCTATTTCAAAGGCATGGAAAAAGTTCTGAGTGATAAATTATACTCTGTAAACAAAATCACAGAATCACACAGAATCACAGAATATTATGAGTTGGAAGGGACCCACAAAGATCATCTAGTCCAACTCACCATCTAACACCCATACAGAGACCGAAAGCACATCCCAGAGCTGTAACACAAACCTAGTTCCGTCACAGTCTAGCAGGCCACTCCGAGCCAGAAGGGACCCAGGACCATCCAGCCCCACACCCCCCAGCTAGACCATGTCACTAAGCTCCTCGTTCAGTCTTCTCTTAAACACTTCCAGGGACGGTGACTCCACCAGCTCCCTGGGCAGACCATTCCAATGTGCAATCACTCTCTCTGTGAAAAACCGCTTCCTAACATTAAGATTAAACCTCCCCTGGCGTAGCTTGAGGCCGTGCCCTCTCGTTCTGGTGTCATCAGCCTGGAAGAAGAGGTCCACACCCACCTATAAGGAAAACCTCGACCACTAAGAGAATCAGAACCTCCAGTCACAGAGGGAAGAGGAGGGTGGTGGTTGTCGGGGACTCCCTTCTGAGGGGAACAGAGGGGCCCATC
>WEKX01025121.1:82753-113883 GCA_013390025.1 Pitta sordida
AAGAGTGACAAGGATGGTGAAAGGACAAGCCCTATGGGGAGCAGCTACGGGAACTGAGGTTGTTCAGCCTGGAGAAGAGGAGACTGAGAGGTGACCTCATTTCTGCTTCCAACTACCTGAGGGGAGGTTGCAGTCAAGTGAGTGTTCATCTCTTCTCTCAGGCTGACAACACCAGAACAAGGGAACATAGCCTTAAACTACGCCAGGAGAGGTTTAGACTGGATGTTAGGAGAGTTTTTGCACAGAGTGATCTCTCATTGGAATGGTCTGCCCAGGGAGGTGGTGAAGTCGCCATCCCTGGAGATGTTTAAGAGAAGACTGGATGAGGAGCTTAGTGACATGGTCTAGATGTTGGGAGGCTTGTATGGATGGAGCGTGGTGCCCATGGTTCCACCTTTGTGGGCCTGATCCTTGGGTGGTCATTCGCTTGGGAGTTGGACTAGATGATCCTGTGGGTCCCTTCCAACTCAGAATAACCTGTGAACCTGTGAAGAAAGGTTGTGAAAATATTATTAGAAAGACCTGTTTCAAAATTTTTTCATTCCTATATTTTGCCCCAAAGAATACAGCAAAGCCTTGGAAATGAGAAAGGAAAATATAAGGTTAGAAATACTTGCCTACAGGAAAAGAAGGAAATGCAATAAAGAACAACAATTTGCC
Source organism: Pitta sordida (assembly GCA_013390025.1). Classification (NCBI taxonomy): domain Eukaryota; kingdom Metazoa; phylum Chordata; class Aves; order Passeriformes; family Pittidae; genus Pitta; species Pitta sordida. Next base: position 83,414 of record WEKX01025121.1, read on the forward strand.
ACCTGCATTGTCTGCCTTTGCCAAAAAGAATAAGAAAAGTCCTCTTCTGAAGGGTGTATTAAGTAAAAAAATCAACCTGATTCAGTAAGGATCACGCTATTCAAAAAGAAGTTGCAAAAATAGAAGGGAGTGCCTTCTTTCTATATGTCTCATATCTCCTGTTCCTTTCACTGAGTCTCCTAATGTCTTCTCTACAGCTCTAATCCAGCTACTTTTCCTTCTGCCATGTACTGCTTTTGTTTTTACAGTTTCTCAGAAACTAAACTCACTGTACAAGTTCCAATGCATCAGACATGATTTTCTCTTTCACTGAATATTTGCTGCCATGTATCTCAATTCCATTTTACACAATATGTATTGGCTCAGCACTCTCAAATTTTCAGAAGCAATACTCTATGGAATGAAAGTATTTCTTTAACTATCATCTGGCTTTCTAATCTGTATTATACTCCTGAAAATTTTCATGGGAAAAAGCCCCACAGTAATCTTGAAAGAATACCTTTTAACTGAGTATGCCAGACCTCTCTTCAGGGGATTTGTTTAGGAATCAGAGCTGTCTATAGCCCTTCATGTCAGATGATACTCAACTAAGGTGCACCACATGAAACAGGAGTTCAGTTTTTCTCTCATCAGAACATACACAGTAATTGATAGCTGAGGCAGTTTGTAAGCATAATAAAGCCCCAAGAGTGATTTTAAGCTTATATTCACTACACAGCCATCTGCTGTTATTTCAAATAGAAGTTTTATTAACTTTTCCATTTTAACCTTAGTATTTCTGCATAGGTCACAATTAAATATTAACACTTCAACTTGCAAAAAAATTAATCATTCCTTTTCTACTAATAACACTTGGTCTTTGCTTCTGAACATGTCATAAATGTGATAAAGGAAGTGCTAGAGTGCAATGGAGGTCTCATCAGCAATCTGGCCAGTGAGGTTAGAAAATTTGTGTATCATTTCTTTCTCTCAAGTGAAGAGTAATTAGGATGTTTTGTAATGAGAAGAAAAATCATGCACATTTTTATCTTCATACGCACATTCTATTTTGCAAATACGGAGCAGGTCTCTTTCTGAGCACATTATTAACTAGAATTAAGATGTTGGAACTACTAAAATTGACACATCCAGAAATTATTCACTTTTAGTTGAAATACTAAATAAGGTAAACACCTGATAGTTTTGGTGGAATCAAGTTTGAAGCACTGTTCACATCTGGGGCACATATTAGCTAATGCAATTTAAAGTATACAATGTTTGTGAATGCAGTGTAGCAAATAGTGACAAGAATCCAGAAAGAAGCACTCGTCACTTTGAAGACACCAATCTTGTGTGCCCAATGTAAGATTTGTTTCATATGATTTAAACTTCTGGAATTAATGCCTGGGTATTTTTTTGCTTTTTAGATATAAACCATTGAGCCTATAAATTAATGTTCTTGAAATAATTTCTGATTCACAAAACACAGGTTAAGGGATTCCACAAATCAGGGAGGATATTCTAAAAATATGGAGCCAACAAAACAGTGAAGGGGCTACTGCAATGACTCCTGCATATCAGAAGATAATTTTATCAGAATAACTAATCTGGGAAAAACAGAAGTAAAAGGCAGAAATTACAGTAATCATATCACTAGATAGGTAGCATCTCTGAGATTTAAAATCATAATCTTGCAGCGCTACACAACTTTCTGCATTAGAGACAAGAGCAAACTCGAAGAAAGAACCCAGAATCAGTTTCCCAAAGGCAAGTTAAGTATGAGTAAACATAAAAGAAAGTAATATCGAGTGGAAAACATGAGTATCACAGGGCATCTTAGGTTCACTACGTAATACTTGGAACTGTGAAAATGCTTGTAACCCTCTTAGTATTATCCTTACAAATGAGAGCTGAGTTAAGCCAGTAAAGACTTCTTGAAAATCGATCTTTGAATGCATGTCTTATTTAAAAAATCCAAACAACAAATAAAACCAAAACCACCCCAAACTAAACAAATAAACAAAACCAACGAAAGCAACCCCCCAAGTCCCCAAACAAACAAAGCAAACAAAACCCAACAAAATAACAAAACCACCAAAAGCATCCTTACCACCTTTGATACGTTTAGAAAACGTGGAGCTAGTAGTGAGAATTAAACAAACCCAAGCATGACATTTAACATAGCATGGTGCAAGAGGTAGGTGTTGGTATAGAAAAAACATTTTAAAAAAATCCACTAAAGTTCATGTTATATATTACAACCACCTGGATTGCAGGATACAATGAAGCATTGCAAAAACTTACACCAAGTTCAAATGAATCCCGGTAAGGACCTGGAGGGCATAGAAAATCACCCTGGTACTAAATGAAGTTTACTACTTACCAGAATAGATTATTTTACCCCCAGTGGAAAATGTACCAAACCCAGATATTTTCTGTGGAATATTCTGTTATCAGTAAAATCTTTTGCTTTCTGAAACAAAAATATCTTTTCTGGAATATTTTGAACAGTCTAAACTTTGAACATGTAGTTCACTACTTGTTGTTTCATATTTGGTTGTACTTCTAAGATATTACTTTTCTGAAGAGGAAGTGAGCTATGTCAACACACTGGGGAAAAGAAAAAAATTCTGAGAAAGGAAATTGTACTACTCTGCTGCTGAAAGCACTCCGTAACTGTAGCTCTTGGCAAGCAAAAAACAAAGCCAGAGCAATGAACGTACTAAGCTTATTTCCTGAGCATGGAACTGTCAGCAGCAATATATTTGTCCAAACAGTGCCCTAAAGTGCCGAGTTGGTATCCCCACAGAGGTCAGCCATGATCTCCATTTGGATCTGACTGTGTTGTGGTACATACCTTCCCATGTGAATTGTTTGGTTCATCTGAAGTTTTGCACAGGCACAACACTGCCAAAATACTGGGTTTGTGCTTCAGATTCTGTGGTTAATTCATCTAATGCCATCTCAGATGTAACTGTAGATAGGGAAGAGATCTTTCCATTGCCCTTCCATTTCAAGTCAAAAGAACAGTAAAACATAAATTATTTCCAGGCAAATACTGAGATGTACAGAAAACCTCACCTACATGCAGAATATATTTTATAAACTTTTACCTCCTTATGGGACACAAGAAAAATAATGAAACAAACTCCTGAGTGAGGAGTCTGTCACAGGTTTTAACAATTGTCTTTGGACACTCTGAGGTTTACAAAAACATGACTGACATCCATCCCTGTTACTAGGGTTCATATCTACTCACATAGAGTTTTACTAATGCTGCTGAAACTAGAATCTATGATCTCTGCATTCACCAGGGAAAGGCAGTCCTTAATCATCCTCTGTAAACATGTAGACATCTTCTCTGACTTCAGAAAACGTCCAGGGTATCTCTAGCCCTAATTTAGAAATCACAGTCAGGTGTCTAATATTAGATAACTGAGTATGAGTCTTTGTTTGAAGTTAAAAATCCACACATGAAGTGAACAATGTGTTTAATGGAGGTATTGGGGGAAAATAAATGGAGCTTTATCATTTAAACATAAATATTAAGAAGCCAGATTGGCAGAAATATTCTCTTTTTCTTTATAAGAAAAATATTCAGTTACCATAAAGACATGCTCTTCTACACACAACATCTTTAAGTCCCATATGCAAAACCTCATGCTGCTATTGTTTAACACACAAGAACATATGTGTGCATCGCTATTGCTTCTGCACCCTTTCTGCATGAGGGCCTGTTACGCAGCACTCCAAATGTTCAATACCACATGGTCTCTAAACCCAGGTGCTCTTGTGTGACTATATTTTAAATTTTCATATATTATAGTGAATTAAGTAGAACTTTTCACATTTAAAAAAAAAACTTTCAGGAATTTTCTATGCAAATCTTCTGATACATAAATGACCATGATAGAGGAACTCTAGTTGACAGAGTCCTCAGAGTACTTTGCAGCCTGCTTTTTCAATTCCTCAGGCTTTTTGATCAGCTTTGACCAATGGTTCTATTGACTCTTACTACAGACAATTCCCTGTGGATCACCAGTAATCTGTCTAAAATATAGAGACATCAGGCTACACAGCTGCTGTCTTTGAACTCCTGAGGATATTGTAGCTTGGGAATTGGGAACATTTGGAAAAGTCTTAGAAGTCTGTTTTTGCTAGTTTTGTTTCTCTCTGACCATAGCTTCATAGTCATTACAATCTAATGTGCATTCACTTTCGCAGTAAGGTCCTTCACTCTATTCTAAACCGCTCCTTTCTGCTAACGCCGGTGCTGGCACTGGTCTTTGCATAGCTGTTCAGAGAGCTGGATACTGTTGAGAATTACCCTGAAAGGTAACCTGACAAGCTCTGAGTCCCGGTGTCCTGTGCAGCTCTTTCATAGAGGCCGTGCATTTACAGCAGATATGTAACTCTAACTACATTACCACAAGTAATGCAACTACAGTCTCTACAAACGTATACTTCAAATAAAATGTGCTTTAAATTGAAATATCATTATACAATTCAAGTGTTAGAGAATTACAGAAAGAGGAGGGAACCTTAACACGTAGCACCATGTAAATTCTTCCCACCCCTAACCTTTTTTCTTTCCATTTGGAAAACAACAACAGTACTTTAAATATACATTACATAAATTGGATAATATTTCATGATTATCGTTAGAACTATTATAGACACTGACCTAAATGACTAAATAAACTTCATCTTTGGATTCACAAGCAACTGTTTGCAGCATGTAAATACAGATGAATAAAAGATGTAAAATGAAAGGGAGTTCCTTTTATTCACTAATTCCTGCCTTCACAACACAAACAAGCATTTCCTTCTCTGTTAGACATGTAACATTCATTCTACTCCTGAATCATGAATTTGAATGGTGTAGCCTTTTATAATTGGGATTTCCTTAAATATATTGAACATTTTTGCTATTGACTACTATCTTCAAAATCCTAGGGCAACATTCTAAGAGCTTTGATTTGACCCCAAATGATTTGGTTCTCAGAATATTGTATTCTCTGGATTTAGCAAGTCTGAGCTGTGGTGCAGAAAAATATGTTGTGAAAAAATCTTTGAAGCTAAGTGCAGAGAAGAGTCCAGTAGTCAGATAGAAATTGCAGCACCCATTATTTTATTTTTTCCAGCATCAGGATTCCAGCCCATCAAGCATACCAACATCCAGTGTCTGCCAGCAAACACAACGAATGAACTAGATATCAGGATTTAACTTTTTCTAAGAAAAAATGTAGAAAAAATGTGGCTCTTGATGTTAGTTTGTTATTATCATCTTTCATACCACCTGTCTCATTTTCTCTTATTGATGATGGACACAACCTACAGAACTCTACTTTTAGGTTTATATTCTTAGCCACAGGTAAACCAGTGCTAGTGCTATAATGACTTAAATAAAAGTAATTTCATTTCTATCCTCGTCTCCTCATCTTCAGCAAAGCGAGTAACCTAACAGAAGCTGTGTGCCAAGGATCTGTTTTCAAGCCCTGCTTTTCTAGTTTATGTGCTGGCAAAAAACTCAAGGGGATGAGAGAGATTATAATTAGTCCTGAAGGAATCTGGATAACTATCCAGAAATTCTCACTAAGTAAGTAAGTAAAGAGGTGATGTTGATATTTTCTGAAAAGTCTTTCTGAGAGTGATCATATTATTGCACTTGGAAGACCTATCTGGTGGATTTCTAGGAAGGTACTTTAGGCTGGGTTTTATGCAACATTTTCATTAATGACTTAGAAATGAAAGTAACTAGGCAGTAATTACATTTGCTGATATTAAATTGAAAGGAGTTTCAAACTTCACTGGGGACAGATAAATAATGCGAGAGGACTTACAGAAAATGAACGCTTAGTTTGGGAGTGAGGGAAAGAGGAAAGGAAATAGAATACCATTTTAACTATTTTTTAATTGATTTGTGTTCCTATCCATTAATTTGCTTTGTATCACATGCAGACAAACACTACTTCCAGGTATTGAGTAGCCAGTAAAATACTATAATTAGATATTTGGAAGATATCTAATAAGAATATGAAGGAACTGCAGGGTGGAAGTTAGCGATGTGTGACAACGAGGACAGTTCACTCTATCTGTGAAACAGCATGACAAGGAGCAGATGTGCTTTTCTCTTGGTATGGTTTGAAAAGCCCTTGTCTTCAGCCTCTAGGTGGAGGGGTGCTTTTATAAATGTATATGGATCTGTTGATCTGGGGATCAAGAGGTGACTAATTGGCTCTTTACAGGGAAGTCCACCCATTTTATTCACTTGATTAATGCAGAAATCAAAGTAGGGATTTTTTAATGCTTTTTTATTTTTTTTTTAATGCTTTTTTAATGATTTTTTAATGCTTTTTTATTTAATGCTGCCACAGTATTTTCATTATATGACCGTTGTTCAATACTGGGATGATGTGTTTTCTCTTATTACTTTGGAATTTTTTGATTACTTTAGTGGCAGATAACTATACACCTATATATGCACATTTGCACATGAAGAAATAAACCAGTTGAAAAGAATGAAAACAAAAAACGGGATCTTCTGGTGTTCACAACAGAAAGTCTTCACCATGTTAATGGTACGAGACGTCAGAAGGAAGAGCAAGTACTGTATGTTAAAATATTGTTAGTAAAAATTTATTTGTTTATATTTTATATGGAGGATTAAGAAACTAGGAATGAAGAAATGGACACAAGGTAGTGCCTCAAGGTAAAATGCAGCTTTGTAGTTATGAAAATTTAATTTGATTGCATTGGGAATAATTGCTCCTGTTTGATACCAGGCCTATGGCAGCAAGATAACAGTCACTCACACGGACATCACCCTGTGTACACTCTTATGCAGCTGCACAATATTCTCAGTTGGAGAATGATGTTGAATCCAACTGTCATAGAAGAACTACGTAGCTGAAAAATGCACTAAATCAGTCTCAATAATACTTTAGTGAAATATTTTTGTAATGAAGTTTCCTTTTGTTGTCACATAACAGTCAGCTTAGAAGCCAAAACCTTTTTCTTCTGAAGGTGGAAAATCTACTGCAATACTAAAAACCCCACCCTTTTTGTTTTATTCTCACAGGAGTTTTCCTCTCCTCTTGTCGCCTTGCCTCACCTCGCCTTGCTTTGCCTCACCTCGCCTCCCCACTCCTTCCCTGCCTTCCCTTCTATAATAATACAAAAGCTCTCTAAAAATGTGTAGATTCTATCTGTATATTAAACAAAAAATTCAGTTAATGTCCAGCATCGGATATTTTGACATTTCTGGGACAGGAAAAAAGGGCCTCAATAAAGAAAGAAAATTAATTAAGTCCTTATGCTTAATCTGCCAGATTCTCTGTTTTGTAAATCTGCTGCTAGCTCCTGAAAGTGAGAGGGGGATAACCCCCCGAAATATGTGATCTGGTATTTCTTTCAGACCACTCTGAGATAGAACAGGGAATAACTGAGCAAGGAACTATCATCCCAGCTGAAGACTTACAGTAGCAAATCTACTCATTCACTGTCTGAATTTCCTATGACACGTTTTTTTCATTCATCCTTTTCTTCTTCTGTTTTCCACAGCACTTCATGACTACTGAGGAAATGTCATTAATAACTGATACAAAGAATCACACATGAGCATATAGATAAACTGGGGATGACAAAATATCAACTTGCAGCTGCTCAATTGAAAGCCGTATCTACACAACGTGTAATTACTTTTAATTTAATTAGGACTCCTGGTATTGTTTCTATCTCATAGATTACATTATAAAATGTAATGTGTTAAAGCAGGAAGACAAACTGTGAGAAGACTCTGAAAGTATTACCTATTTTCTCTAGAAATACCCTACTTCAATACCTCTAAGCAATCTCTGCTCATGGGCAATGGTAGTTCTTGCATCCTGTTTTGTTTTAGCAGTTTGCTACAGTCAAAACACTCAAGTAATAGGATTTGAAAATATACCTTTAGCTTTACTGAAGTAACACAAATTGACATATATATCTATTAGGCAAAACTTTTACCAATTTTATGTTGCAGAAAATGCAAATTATTAAAACAAACTTGAGTTCATCAGAAACAGAGTGTCATCATCAAGCTCAAAGAACAATAGATATGATTTACATAAATCAGTTCCAGGATTAAAGTCATATTATGTGAAATCTTATGGAGCAAACTTCCTACTGGTATAAGTGGTAACACAGTAATCCCTTGCTACTTCACACGTGACTTCAATACATTGTGATTTTGTGTGTGTGTGTATGTGTATCTTTACTGGCTTTACTGTATTTACCCTATTTACCATATTTACTGCTACTTCATGGATTTTGCCTATCATGGCATCTTTCTGGAACCGACTTTCCACAATATTTGAGGGATTACTGTAGTTCCTTTGCATTCATTCGTGCCTCCAGAGAATGTATCAGCTCTTAGGAGGGCAGTAAACTGAATGAAAAAAACCACACCTAAAATCTGATACAATTTTGAACTATTCATGTATCCAGACAGATTTCAGTGCTGTAATTGGCTTTTTACAGTATGATAGTCTTTCAGTCTATTATCACAGTATCACAGTATTTGCAAGGTTGAAAGAGACCTTGGAGATCATCGAGTCCAACCTGTAACCCAACACCATTATGATACACAACTTTTTGTTAGAACTTGATTCTGTACTCAGAATGTAGGCTCTCATTTAACATATAGCAGAGTCCATATTTTTTATTGATGACTCCCATTATGTGGCCATTTGCTTTCTATTTATCAGCAATTCTTAATAAATGTATTCAGCCAGAAATGCAAATATTCTTGCATTATTATTTTATTGTGTTGGACAAACAGATCTATTGAAATAACTCCTGAAGGTTCAAACTAGTATCTAGCCTATCTCTCTCTCCACCTGCCCTCACCCATATCCACCAGAATTTAACATCATCCTGCATTATCAGTGGAGGAAAAACAAGGGAGGAAAGGCTATGTACATAGAAGATCATTAATCCAGATTACTGTCTAGTTTATTATTATCAACCCAGATTGCTGTCCAGTTTATGCTACGTCCCATTTCCACTCTCCCTAAGACTGTGCCATGAAGAAAACTTTTTCTATTCCTCAATGTTGGTGGCATTAGCTTTAAAAGTCCCTCCGTCTTCACTGTTAATGCTAGAAATTACTTTAGGGCTGATTTTATTCATATAACAACCTGAATTTTCCTCTCTTTGTGCAATCAATTAAATGTGAACCTGATATTAGTGTTCTAGTTTTACAAGTAATATACACATTTCTTATAGTATGGTCAAAATATGACCTTGAAAAAAAATCATATGACTTGGACTGAAAATGAGGGTAACTTGCAATTTAGATGGGAAGAAGTATAGTCAAACCACCAGGGTTTCACTAACGGTTCTTTCAATAAATTGTTCTGTGCATTGAGCAAGTTCAGTTCTCCAAGGTTGATGAATATGTCTAATGCTAAATCAAAGGCTTCATAGCATATATAGCAAACATTTTGAATAATGAAAGTAAAAACATCAGCCCTTCACACTGAAGTGGATAACATCCATAAATCCACACTGCCCCTGTCCAGAAAAAAATTAAAATTCCATGGGAAAAGAACTATACAAATAAAAAAACCTCAACTGTTTATAACTTCATATACTTTCTGCTAAAATCATTAATCCTCTGGGAATTACTTTCTGAATTATCTCTGAACTTAAGTGTATGATTCATGTTCCTTGCCAATCCTATCCTGAATCTGAAATTTTTGTTCCTGGAGTCACTCATACCACTTGCGGCGTAATACCTCGTCATAGTCTTAGTTAAGGAGAAATATATTTTATACACTTATAAAAATATGAGTGATTAATTCTTTCCATTTGGACACTTTAAAAATAACCAAATAGCAGGACACTGAGGGACACGAATTCCAGAACATCCTCACGAAGGATGCTATCCTTCCCTGAGATGAGTGTGTTGGAGGACTGATAAACTCCCTGCAAACAGGAGATAACTGACAAACTTAGACCTTTCAGAGCTGTGCTGGCATCACAAGACATCATAATTCTTCAGAGACTAAGACTAATTAACCAAAAGAGATGAAGACCCAGGGCCCAGGTTTAATAGGAAGTTCAGAGCCACTTCACTGAGTCTGAACCCAAGTGTCATCAGTAAAATTCTTAAAAGCTGGTCTTGGCAAGAGTTATGGCACACAGTTTTGGAGACATTTTCTTTCTCTTATAGTTTAATTTCTGTTTAAATCCTGGCTACTGGAGGTAGTCCAGAGGGTGGCAATGTCTCTCTCTTTACCCTGAGTGTTTTTGCCTAAACCAAGATTATCATTGAAGGGAACATTGACATTTTATGAAAAATATGGCTGTTTTGCTTAAGAGGAGAAAAATGTGCAAGATTTGACAGAACTGATAATATGGTTTTTTTATTCCCCTTGGTGGTAAGTATTTAGTTATGTTAAGAGAGAATACGATGCATGTAATAAATGCACAAAATTTCATCACAGTATGAATAGACAGGAAGTATTTGCATAGGATCTTAAAATATCTTGAGTTAGAAAGTACGTGTATGGACTGCTGAGTCCAACATCCTGCTTCTCACAGGGCTACCTGACTAAAAAATATATGTTGCCTAGCTAGCAACGTTTGGTGTCTTGTTAGAAACTACATGCTCTCCTGCTGGGGAATTGTCTGCTCTTCAGCAAAAGATTTATTTACTTTTCTCAATCCGTCTATTTCTGTCAGGTTCTGCTCATCTGGTTGTCCTAAATACATGGAACATATACTCTGAATATCTTCTTGGCATTTTTCTCACAATTATTACCTTTTGAGGTGAAACTCAGACGTGGTCTTGTGCGTTGTTGTCTCTAAGATGAAGGAATATACTGAAGTTCAAGTCTGCATTGGTGAACTCTACACCTACGTGTACCTTGTTTGTTCTATGCCTTGCCCCTGTCCACAGTATGTGTCACATTTGCAGCATGCCTCTGTAAACATCATGTCGTAGGCCATAGCGGAACTGTCACATCTTAATCACTTCAAATTCAAAATAAGTTGTATTTTAGAGTACTTTTCAGAGGGGTGCATGTGACCTGAAAATATCTGGAGCATGATTTGCATATCTGGGGTCAGTGCGTGAAGGTCAGTGTGGGAGGTATTTTTTTTCCATTTGGTCTTGGAGGCTTTGTCTACATAAGCAGGTGACACTACAGAAATGGATCTGCATAGCGGAGGGGGTTTTTTCAGGTACAGTGTCTATGCTATGTTTCAGGCTGAGCTAGCTTCAGCCTTTCCTGAACAGAATACTCTTTAGTGGATGGCCATATCAGGAATAGTCCTTATATTTTGTCTGGTTTGTTTCCTTCAAAGGGAATCCAAACTTTATGCTTTGAGACCTTTCTGCAATGTCAGCCTCGGGCCTGGTCAGGGGATTCTCCTCAAAACCACACTCACAAAACATGAATGGAAAGACGCACTTATGGCATGAGCCTTAGTAAAAAAGGCAGTAAATAGAAAAGGACAGAAAATTGAATGAGAAACTTGTTGGTTGCAATAAAGACAGGAAGATCATTTACCATTTCTTGTCATGGGCAAAACAGGACTGCACTTAGGGAAAATAAATTTAGTTTATAATTAATTAAAATTCATTCAGGAAAAAAATTCACTGCCTTTGCTACTTGGCCATCCTCATTTTGAAAAACAATGGTGCTCCCTTTCCTGTGGCAAAGAATTTCTTCCTATTCATATTTCAAACCTTTCCAGGCAGACTGTTGAAATGAATGAAGAGGAGATGTGTTTAGTTGTAATGATAGCTAATCTTATAGCTGTGATCGAGGTGTCACAAACTTTACTAGTAAATACAGACACTTTTTTATCAATTCCTTTTTCCATCCAAGAATCAAAAAGTTCTGAGGCTTTTCTCCCTCTGAATAAATGAATTCTCTACTGACTTTACCCCAGCTCTCTGAAAGACTCCTTAGATATGAATAAGTAACTTAACTCCTGAGTGTTTAGTCCTTTAATCTTTCTTATTCAATACCCATGTAAAACTCGTAAGATGACCAAACTTCCAGTCTGCAGGTTATACTCAATAGCATATCCTTCAAAAATGGAGTCCAGATAATAGTATTTCTACAGAAGAGTATCTGATGAAGATTGAATGAATGAACAAACAAACAAACAAACCTCAAAATAAAATATCCAGAGATAGGTTTAGGTAAGGTGAAAGGAAATATTTAGAGAAAGAGAAAAACCACTAATAACAAAGAAATACTCATTTCCAGTGAACAAGGTCAGTCAGTCTTGGAAACTATGCAATTTATAAGTGTTTAAGTATAAAAATATCTACTATGACCCAAAATCTTTTAGTGTTGCAAAAAATATTTCCCCTTTATCTGACTTTGTTGTACACAGGTTATTATAATATTTACCATTTATTCAATTGAGCAAGTGAGCCGTGCTCTCCTTATCTGCAGACCAAAAGATATGAAAATATAAGTCACAAAGACAGAAAAGGCATTAAACTTAAGACAAAAGACTTTATTAGGAAGAATCCCTAGAAATCTTCCAGAATCCATAAATTCATGCAACAAAATCCTAAACAATCTTATTAAAGAGAAAAGCAGTACCAGGTGAATAAATGATCCTGAAACAAAGGTTTGACCAAAACAAACAAAACACCCCCCCCAAACAAAAACCCTTATGCATGAATAAATAACGCTACAATAACATAATTCTTGGAAATTTACATAAAATCATCTTGAAGATAGAACTTGCCCTCTAAGATTGTAACTCATACAAGACCATAACATGCAATAACATACAAGACCTCCCTAGAGGTGTTTAAGAAAAGGTTGGATGAAGTTCTTGGTGACATGACCTAGATATTAGGGTAGGATGAGGTGTTGGTAGTAGGATGGCAACAGGTCAGGTTAGGTAACAGGTTTGACTAGATTAGATTAGGTAACGGGTGATAGGTGATAGGTTGGACTTGATGATCTCTATGGTCTTTTCCAACCTTACTGATTCTGTGATTCTGTGATTCTGTGATAACCTCTGAGGAAGTTTCTGGCAGACTTGCTATTATCCCAATTTTCATAATTTCTTATTTGTCAATATTCAACCTTTGAAGGAAAACTTGAACAGAAATTCAGTGCATCTTGCAAAACATTACTAAAAACCACTCCACATATAAATAGTCTTAGATGATTACTAGGTCAGGTAAAATTATCCTAACCTTATGAAGATCAAGTCTTTCCAGAAATCACACGGCTCAGACAAGTTGCAAGAAACTATTTTTAACGCCAGAGAAAGCCATTGAACTGTCATCCCTCAGAGAAAACTGAGAAAACTGACTCCTTAAACACAAAATTAGCAGAAAAATCCTCTCTTCAAGACAACTAATTCCATGCCCTATCCTGATTTGTGTTGCAGGGACTTACTTTAATAGAACTAAGGTGGCTGGAAGAATAACCAAAAAAGTTACTTACTCTCTAGAGAGCATTGCATTCAAAACCAGATGCTGAAATATTAAATATACTTAAAAGAAAAGCTGAAAGAAGCATAGAAACTTGTTTTTAGTTGTTTCTTAGACAAGCTTCAAAGTTATTGTGTAAGGGAGTAATTGTGGAAAACTCAGGGAAGAAATCCAATCACGGGAAGGAAATCAGTTTTACAGGCAGGAGGCCCTGATATAGGAAATGGGTGAAGAGACATTAAAATGTCAATAAAGACTCTTCTGGGCAAGATAGCTCAGTGAAAGTCATTCACTGCAGTCCTGGCTGCAATTGCACATTGCCTTTTGACACACAGAGAGAGGAGGGATAGCACACGTGAAAGGCTATAAAACATAATGCCATAATACATTTGGCACAATGTGTAAGCCCCAGATAACATCAACATTGCACTTCACTATGATCTGTGTGGTCAATATTTCCCTTCTAGACATTATAAGCAATGAGATCAGAAGCCTGATCTACTGGCAGATTAGAGAAAAAGAAAAGAACCTTTGGGATCTTGTACCTGGATGGATCAGTTAAAGACAGAAAAGCCGGTTCCAGAAGCTTCAAAATCATCATCACCACTATCGACACTGCCTACCAATAAGCTTAACATAAGACAGAAAGGGAAGTATAGTTCCAGTATTTCAGCATAATCACTTTGAATATAAAACTTCAGGTGAGAAAGGAAAAAGCCAGGAAGGAGACTGATCAGGAGCAATGAGTTCAACAACTTCTGTGACTCAGCCTAGAACTCCTAGGCAACCTCTTAAAAATTTAGACAATGATCTGAACATTTTCATCAGTAACTAGAGTTTCTGAAAACCTGACTGTTTCTTTCCCGGACATCTTTCTCATCAAGAGTAAAAAGAGAGGCTGCAACAACCTACACTCCTTATTGGATGCAGAGGGGAATATAGTAAGTAGAGATGAGGAAAAGGCAGAAATACTTAATACCTTCTTTGCCTCTGTTTTTAACAGTAACACAGATTGCCAGCAGGACAACTGGAATTGTGGGCTGACGGAAGGAGTAGGGGTGCAATATAACTGCCCTGCAATCCAGGAGGAGGTAGTCAGAGATTGCTGAGTGGCTTGGATTCTCACAAGTCCATGGGACCAGATGGGATCCATCCAAGGGTGATGGAAGAACTAGCAGATGAACTCGCTAAGCCACTCTCCAACCAATTTACCAACAGTCCTGGCTTACTGGTGATGTACCAGAAGACTGGAAATTGGCTAATGTGACACCCATCCACAAGAAGGGCAGGAGAGATGATCTGAGTAATTACAGACCTGACAGCCTGACCTCGGCCCCAGGTAAAGTAATGGAACAGATAGTCCTGTGTGCTATTACACAGCAACTGCAAAATGACCATGACATTAGAACTAGTCAGCATGGATTTAGGAGAGGCAGGTTTTACCTGACCAACCTGATCTCCTTTTATGATCTGGTGACTCACATGATTGACAAAAAAAAGGCTGTGGATGTTGTGTACTTGGATCTTAGCAAAGCCTTTGACATGGTTTCCCATGGCAAGTTTCCGGAGAAGCTCTTAGAGCATGGACTGGATAGAAGCATTTTATGTTGGNGGGGAGCAGCTATGGGAACTTGGGTTGTTTAGCCTGGAGAAGAGGAGACTCAGAGATGACCTCATTGCTGTTTACAACTACCTGAGGAGAGGTTGCAGTCAGGTGGGTGTGAATCTCTTCTCTCAGGCTGACGACACCAGAACAAGGGGACATAGCCTCAAACTACGCCAGGGGAGGTTTAGGCTCGATGTTAGGAAGAGGTTTTTCACAGAGAGAGTGATCTCTCATTGGAATGGTCTGCCCAGGGAGGTAGTGGAGTCGCCATCCCTGGAGGTGTTTAAGAGAAGACTGGATGAGGAGCTTAGTGACATGGTCTAGATGGTTGGTGGCTTGGATGGATGGAGCATGGTGCCCGTGGTTCCACGCTTGTGGGTCTGGGTGTTGGACTAGATGATCCTGTGGGTCCCTTCCAACTCAGAATGGCCTGTGAAACCTGTGAAACCTGTGACTGCTCTCACTGTGGTGAAACGCGTTTGCACACCAAGCACATGTTGGTATATGTACTACATTTCTAATAAACAACTAATGAAGAGCTTTCAATGAAAAATAGTATTAATCTTCATTTCACATAGTGGAATGTTTCTTTATAGACAGGAAAATGGGATTGACTTCAGGAGTTGATTTGGATTTGCACAAACAGGCAGCATCTGCCACATACAGCTGAGATGCAGCAATGTTAGTGTGAAGGACAACACGACAAAACAAATAACATCTCTTGCCTTTGTTCCTGCTTTCCCAGTTTTGTATCAAAGTGTTCAAATCTTTCAATGTGTATCTTCTATAGCTTTTTCAGTGCTAGCACACTTAGTCTATGGCATTGCCAGAATGAATTTTGTTAACCCCAGCAATGATCTCAACAGTACACTGTATTTGATCAATTGTGGCTACTGTTCTAATTTCTCATCCCCAGCATCATTATCAGATGGTCCTGTCTCTTATACAACTTGAGAAGATATTACATATTTCATCTAGAATAAAATGACACAATTGGTCATTGTTCTGTGTCTTCCTATATTCTCCTTAACTACTGTGGATAAAACTATTCATATCCATCGAGACACTCACATGCACAGTATGGCAAAAACCATCTATGAGTCTACTTTGTGAGACATGACCCATGTCTCACATGTATAATATGGTAGAAGCTGCATCCTTTCTGGGCCTTTGGTGAGGAATCTCACTGGAAATTCATATTTATAAATATAAATATTTATAAATACTGATACATATGATCTCTGATTAACAAACTTTTCATTACCTTTTTCGATTTAAGAAATATTTAGAAGTGAAATGCTGCAGTAAAATTTTCTTTTCTTAAAGCTTAATTGTATTTCTGGACATATTCATGCAGTGTTATAATAAATATTGAAAATTAAGTGAGAAAAAATACCCCAAACCAGTACATCTTGAAATACAGCATTTCATATGAAAGCCTTCAAATTGTATATTTTTGGTTTTTTGGGGTATTTTTTAGTCACTTTCAAAATCTAGTAACTTGTAATGAGTCTCCAAGGTCCTTAGTGCACATCAGAACATTTCCACTATGTTCCTGCACAATAACTCTCTTTCCAGCCTTAAGGGTGGATACATGATAAGTAATACTTTATGTTTAGCATAGTAAGTGGAATATCCCTACAGTAAGTGGGATATGTGCATTATTAACTTCAATTGTCTGAAAACCAATGTCTACTTTGAGGGATCTGATAAAAGAGAACAATGTTTTAAAATGGAACAGCTGGAGGAAACTCCACTCTGCCTCATTCATACATGAATAGCAAACCCAAGGCCAGAACACCTGATCCACACAAAAATTTACTACTGAACCACTGTGTCCTATACAGGTTTCAAAAGTGCAGTGCTTCAGGAACTGAATAATATGCAGATGGGACTTTTCTTCCTTAAGGGTGGACATTTTTTTGAGAAATTTGTGCAGATGGCTGTAGGATAGTAACAAACTCAGTTATCCATTTTAATGTTTTAATATTCTACAGTATCTTTATCAAAGTATATGCTTGTTATCTAGGTACTCTCTGTAGACAGTGAACTATGCTCTTAATCACAGCGTATGGTGAGCCCCTCCCTGGAACTTCCCATCTCTTTATTGACCACAGAATAAGTCTGCATGACTAGCTTAGATTATATTTCTAAATCATAGATAGTCTATTTTAAATACAATGCATCCCACCTAAAGTTTTATAGCTGTCATCAGGTTGACCTTCTTTGGTTTGATACATGACCCTGTTTCTTACTTTGGCTCTTAATGTTAACTGTGTTTTAACTTGTAACTTTCACCATTTTAAGAGCTTGGTAAACTTGACTTGGGACATAGAAATCTTAGAAACCAGGTAACAGTAAAAGTTCAGTTGATTGGATACACAGAATTTATTAAAGCTCTATGCCTCTCAGATTTTCTTGACTTCGTTTTCAACAGACTTTAGTTCAACAAAGCAAAAGGTAAAATCCTGATTTCAAAGAAGGAAACATATTTGTAGATGAATAGTAAAAGGCAATAAAATTGACATGCATTTTCACAGTCTACACAATGCCTTGCTGAACATAAATCTTGTGTTTGTCTCTCATTTATACTTGGGGAATGTCTTGTTGCTAACTGCTAGGTAGAGCATTTCTAAAATACTTAGTATTTTCTCTTTTTATTTGAAAGACCTTTATTTAGAAATGATTTTTAAAAATGTATTTGTCATTTAAGAGAATGTTAAAGGAATATTCTAAGGACATTTTAAGACTGAATATTATATGTTACCAGAGTGAGAGTTTTGAGTTATATTCCATGCCTGGTTAATTCTGCATTCAAGTACATAGTAGCTGGATTGTAGCTGCAAGAGTTTGTCACAATGGTGTCTTGTTTTTATATATATATATTTTTTTTTTTTTGTTTTAAGTAGCAATGTAAAATCTTATTGAGTGTCTGTAGTGGTTTATCGGTAACTGGATTTTCTAAAATATTTGTTGACTATGTGCAGTACTCTAAAAAATGCTGATACGCAATTGTGGAGACTATGTGTGACTTCATTGTACCTGTGACAGACTGGACTTTTAGAATACTTTACTTGATCCCCCAATAGTCTTGGTAGCTTTGAGTTTTCTGCTATCACAACGGCATCTTTTCTGAAAGACTTCTGTTTTTCTGAAGCAGTCCTGGATGTTGACTTTTCAAAATATTGTCTCTCTGGAAGGCAACAGAAGCACCTTTCATTTGAGAGGTCATACTTTAACCAGGATTTCTTTTCTTCTGTGTTGGAGTCATACTTGAACGGTTTTGATTCAAAGAGATTCCATAACCATCTCTCTATTCTGGCATTCTCTCTCTAGACTCTCCCTGTTCTGGCACTCATGGCACTTTATAGAAAGAGCTTGCTTGAAGTTCCTCTCATTGACATCTGATTAATTTTAGGTATAATAAAATCCTTCTGGCTCACAATTAAAAGTTCTATTAAAACAAATTCCTTACTTCCTTTCCCCTAATATCCCACTATTCTATCCCTATTTTATCTCTTCTTCCCCACCTCCCTCTATAATTTGGCCTCAGGATGAAGGAGCACGTGCACAGGTGGAGCCTTCCCTTAAATACACTACGGCCCCTTTCAGGTTTGACAGATTTCTGCCTGTTTGGTGGCTCTGTCAGCATTGCAGTTCTAGTCAGACTTGCTCTTCACTGCAATCCTAATGGGCAATTTTAGTCTCATGATAAAGAGTAAGACAAACACGCAAATGGCTGTAAGCACGCAAGCTTGAAGGGGTTTCATTGCCAGCTCATTATAGCTCCACTAATGAGATTTCCATCCAATTTGTGGGATAGCGGAGCTCAACTCAAAAGAGGGGCAGAGCTACCAATACAGTAGGATTAGCATGCCTTATTAAAAAAAATAACCTTTGTTAAATTAGGACCCAGTGTTCAGGGCAGCAACCTTATACGCTGGCAAAATGCAAAAACAATTGCTGGATTATTTACATTGCACTCATCAGTTTGGCATAACTGCTCAAGTGATGCAAAACTCATAGAATTCACTTAGACAATAACAAACACATACTTGATGTATAATCTGCAGTAAAGTACAGTTAGTAAGATTTTTGATAGCAAGAAAAAATGAATTCTGTTTTAAAAACTTTTATAATGAATCTTGGATGCATAAAGTAAATGGCAAAAAGAAACAGAGATCCTGTGACACAAAAATAGAAACCTGTGAAGAAATATAAAGGCATTGCTAAATTCTGTAGTTGAACATAAGGAAGGGAAATTCAAAAGGACTGAACGGGTTCTAAAATTTAGCAAAATTTCTCTCTATTTCACACAGAGATCTGTCATCTGCACTCCATCATTGCTAACCTCAAAGTCTCAAATAATGTGGTATTTATTACTTGCTTAGGTATAATGATTACTTTTTATAAACTCAGTTTACATAAGATTTCCCTAGGTAAACCCCCTTGAAATGCAGACCTATGTCTTCAGATTTTTAACTCAATAACAAAAAGTGACCACTTCGTTATTCAAATAGTTATTATACATTTAAATAGGCCTCTTATTAGGAGAGGTCAAGTATTTAGCCAAATTGAAAATGGTTATAAATTTGTTTCATATCTACCAGAAGTAGATCTTAGTTCCCTAAATTGCATGGCCTTTGTCATCATCACGAAGGATATAGATGTAATTCTCCATGTTGTGATGGCCTCACTCTCCTGGGCTTCTGGAAGAAGTAAGTAATATTCAAACTAACACTTGTCCTCTCTGCACATTGCTCTGTATCCAAGGAGGCAGATATTTCTGTCTAAATCCATGTGATTTTTTTTTTTTTAAAC
The DNA here is from genome assembly GCA_013390025.1 of Pitta sordida. Classification (NCBI taxonomy): domain Eukaryota; kingdom Metazoa; phylum Chordata; class Aves; order Passeriformes; family Pittidae; genus Pitta; species Pitta sordida. The sequence goes on from WEKX01025121.1 coordinate 103,279, forward strand.
AGCAAAGCACTGTAACAGGATTTTTTTTTCACAGTAGCAAACCCTCAGTTCTGTAACCAAATGGAGTCAGTTTGGTTTAATCAGGCAATCAATCACACTGCAGAAACTAGAGAGAAGGCAAATAATTTTTTCCATCTCCTGCAAGGCACAGAATACACGACCAAAATGTCTCAGTGTTGCAGAATGTCGAATTTGGCATGGGACCTCCACCAGAAGGTAGAAATATCGGGTTCTGCTACTTAACACACTGCAAGTCATTTTTAAGCCATGTGAAAAAAACCCAAAAGCACAACAGCAAAGTTACATATAGGGACCTTCTCAAAAATGCTGGAGGGTAGAAAGAGCATTAGAAGATGCTATCAGACTGCTAATCAATCATCCATCAGCTGGTATTTGTTGCAACAAGCTGCAGATTCAAAGCACCTGCTGGTCATGTAAGGCAGGCCCACAAAGTGACACACACATGCACCTCTTGGTCTGTTATTTTTCACTCATTGCACACCAGCAAGGCCAGCTGCTAGCTGAAGTGTCCTGGTAAGCACTAGACTCAGCAAGGAATCTGGTAATCATCCGCACTGTGGACTCTTGAGGCATCAGGAGATCTGGGCAGCACCGGCAACCAGACTCTCTTGAGCTGCATTCTCATATACTAATCATGGTCCGCTTTGCAGTTAACGCTTGGTCTTAAGATGCTTTAGAGATGAGCATGCTGCACCAGAGATCTAATAACCCTCATAAAGAGGAGAAATGGAAGACTTTATTAAAATTTCAGTGCTTTAGTGACATAAACTGAAACGATTCTGGGTTGATGTCTAAAATAAAATGGTTTAACTGCAGACAAATCTTGCAGAAGCTACTTGTGTCATTAGCCTTCTCCTCAGGGTAAATCACTACCTACCTTGTTGTTTAACCCACAGATATATTGGGATATCTATTGAATATTATACAAATATTATATGTATTTTAAAGCCTCATTAGTTGTATTTCTACCCTGGCCTGGGGGCTGCCAGTTGGCCTAAGTCAGACATTACTATGTTTGGGTATAATGATGCTCAAAGAAAATTGTAGGAATGTACTGTTTCTTCGGGAGTCTGAAAGAAGCTCTAATGGTTTTGTACAGAAAAATGCAAGTTTTATAGTTTGATGAGGAAAGAAACTATGACAATCTGCTTTGGCAGCATGTTCACTTTGATTTCTGCAGTGTGTGAACACAGCAAGAAGAGTAACACGGTTGGGGCGATTTCTCAGCCAAGCAGGATAAGTCAGAAACAAGTTCAACTCTGGTGAAAATTATCATCTCTTATAATTATCATCTCTTTATAAATTGATGAAAATTATCATCTCTTTATAAATTTGTAAAATCTACTTGCTATAGGGTACAGTGTGGCTATATATATTTTTTATTTTTACGTTAGTTCCTTCTCATGTGTCTATTAATTATTTTTCATCTCAGCATAAATGTAATTAGAGCTTTGGCATGTTATTTGTAGAGTCCAAATGATTTACAATGGCTTTTTGTTTATGTTGCTTTGGAATCACAGTCTAATGATTCTCATGATGAAAATATTCAGACATAGAAATCATCCTGATTCTACAATATTTCAGAATATTTCCCAGCAAATACTTATGCCAATAGATACTTTTGGAGTTTAATTGGATTAATAGTCACAAAACGATTTTGGATCAATGCACATGTTGAACACCATTGCTATCCTTTCATTCAATAGTACATTAGAGAAGGAAGCCAAACAGAGCTTTAGGTAAGGAGGTTAAGAAAAGCTTTGAAGGAATTCATTCTTTCCCAGGGAATTGCATTTATATCCATGCACCTTTTAGAAAAAATAGTTCCATAACTCACTTCAAAAATATCCTCCTTTTCACAGAACCTTGTGTTAGCAAACTTAGCCACAGCAGGTGAATACAAAGCAATTTCAGAACATAACTTTTCTAACAGAAAAGAAAGACAGTCTGTTGCAAGGCACTCCTAATGGACAAGTTACACTTCCCAAATTTTTTCACCTGAAATAATCTGTTTACATCTTTCCCTTGTGTTGAACCAGAGGCAGTGCAGAATTTAGGGTGTCAATTTGCCTGTATGACTTACAATTGTGACATTCCTTGATTTATATGGAATGTAAAGGACAAACATGGCAGTAGATACCTCTTCTGCCAAGGACATTGTGCTTTAGTTTTCTTAAAGTTGTTCTTGAAAGAAAGGAGTTTTCCCAATAAATGAACCAAAGGTGTAGGAATTATAATTTAAATAAAATGTCTTCCTCCTTTAGGAATAAGATTTTAAAGCAAGTGTCTTCCTGCAAACAAAGAATTTGTTCCATGACTACAAAAATAAGGACAAAATGTTCTTACAAGTTCTGGTTCACAGCCATGTGATAAAATAAGCTTATAAACTGCTTGTCAACTTGTCAACAAACTATGAAAAAAGCTTTAAAACAAGCGTACTTTCCTTCTTTTATCAACACCTGCTTTATGAACATTTTTTACATTCACATCTTGTAGGAAAATGCCTTACTCATTTTTACATTAATATGCCTTGTGTCATGACTGATTTTGGTTCAACTAGCTGACAGCAAGATCCCTGTCTATTTGGACATGTTAGTCCTTTAACCCAGAGCTGGAAATCACTCTCATGGTGCCCAGAGCCCTGGAAGTGAGATGAGAAATTCTGTCTGCTGCTTGGTAGGATTGGGGTATTCAGGGCTGGGAAAGGAAGGTGTCTTGCCCAAGCCCGGGCACCAGGCCTCTGTTTGGATGTGGGCTGCCAAACCATCAAGGCCAGGCTCCCTAGAGAGCATGCGGCATCTGTTCATTTTATTAAACACTGGAGTCTGAGAGCTAAGGAGTCAGTTCCTTCTTCTACCACAGGATTCCTGTGTTACCTTGCTAATAATGTACTCATTTTTTACTGGAATAAGAACTGTTTTAATGGCATGTCACGCTGCAGACAGCAGCACATTAGAGAGATAACTGAGCTAGCTTTAAGCAGAAAGGATAACTATTGCCTATCATACCGTGAGCCTATACACAAACATATTAGTACTACTTCTGGTAGCCAGGCTACCTTAGATATCTTTGCATTGTACTGCAGTTTACACTGAAAGCTTGTCTTTAGCATGGTAACATCTACTACAGATAAATCTCAACCCAAGACGGGTCTTGCAGTTAAAACATTGAACAAGTGCTGAGATGTACAATGACAGATTCTTGTGTGTACACAATTTAGGCAGCATTGTCTGGGCCAGGCATCCCTACTTGTGGCAGACTCATCCTTCTTCTCCCTGGTTTCAGCACTTCTACTTGTTTTAGACTTAGCTACTGCTCAGAAGTTGTGATGGTCATAGTTTGGACAAATAAGGGAAAGAGACAGAAAATTCTGGAAGTGGAAATGAAATATTTAATTTCCAATTTTTTTTTTCATTGGCTGTTGGGACATCACATTTATTTGAGTCTAACCAGATATCTTCAGTGTGCTATGGATTCTGGAAGGTGTGCACACCTTTTAAAAAGTTTTTTTAAGTATTCTTATATAAAATGCTTAAAAAACTTTTTTCTATAAAAACTTTTTTATATAAAAGTTTTTTAAAAGTATTTTAAAAGTTGCCTTGGGATGAGATGGAGAAAGATGATGGAATTATAAGACCTCTAAAGACAAAACAAGAACACAAAATATAGTCGAAAGTTGGGGGGCTGGAACAGTCACAGAAATATCCTTCTGCTTGATTAGCCCTTAAATAGTAAACAATTTTGACACTTTGACTACCTTTAAGCTACACTGAATGAACCAGCTTGGTTACATCTCTGTTAGATATACATTTTTAAGCTCCCTGTAGATTCAGAAAAGTGTATTTTTATCAGCTTCTACCTGGTGCACAGTTCAAAAGATCACAGTGATGAACATATGGTAACTGTTTTTATTTTTAAAAAATTTTGATTCAACATCGAGAGATGATTCTGCAGTCAGTGATAAAATCCTGGGGTTTTAAACACAAACCAATGCAATAATCCCTATAGGGTAAGTGACTAAAAAATCTAGGTTAACTAGACCTGCTCAACCCAACCAGTACTAATTCTGTGGTCTTAGGTTTTCTTATCCCAAACCTGACATTTCGTCCTGTAGCTATCTCAAGTAGCTGATTCCACTCAAGTGAATGACATGGACAAAGCTTTACTGCTCTAGAAGATGTTGCCTAGAAATTATCTATACCGTGGTTGAATCATAGCCTCAATTTCATCACTTTCATTACTGATGTTCAGGGAATGAGCAAGCCCAGAAATAGAATAGTGTCTCTCTTTTTACTTTTGAGATTCCTGATAGTGTTAAAGGTGGTAAGGGAATCCAGAGGAGGGTGGTCATGATGGAACTAAAGGACTTCTCCTAGGGATATTACATTATCAATCTACTCATGTCCTCGCTTTTGTCAACTTCTTCATCTAGCCATACATAGTTTTGCTGGGGAAGTCAAGAGTATTTTTGCAGGTCTTTACCTATTTCAGGCAACAACATATGCTTCATCCTGGTTCTTGTCATGTAACAGCAAATCTGCCCAGTCATATAGGTAGACATCCTAGTTCATTTTTAAAGGAAATGTCGTCTCTTCTAGCCTTTTTCTTTCACAAAAGGTTGGACCAGATGACCTTTTGAGGTTTGTTCAAACCTGGGCTATTCCATTAAGCTTCAGGTACAGAGCAATTTCCCAAGTTTTACTGCTGTTGTTAGTTTTCATGCTCAATTTATAGACAATTCAGTGTCCTCCCAGAGACAACTCAATGTAGGATACCTCTGCTTTTACCTCTCAGCAAAACTTCCCTCTGTGTGTAGCACCCACTTTCTGTCAATCGAGAATAATCTTTCTGGACTCAAGAAATGTTCATCAAGCCTTTTCTAATGTATGTGCCAGCCAGGAATCTCCTTCTGGTATTCAAGCACTGCTTTGCAGGTTATAGTTTCAGCTTGTCTGTGAAGCTGTCTGTCTCTTCATGCAGGACATCATCTCACAGTTTACACAGGACTGATGCTCACTTTACTGTTGATGCCATTATGACTTTCATGGTTCATCCCTCCTTGTGTGACATAAACTGAGAAAGTCCGGGCTCTGCTCTGTCACACACATAAAGATGCCATTGTAATCCTCTTGTGGATTCCACCATAAATAAGTTTCTGATATTTATTTATTCTGATATTTATTTGGTAATGTATGATACCGAAGAACTAGTGAAGCAGTGACTACATGCAATAGTTTCAGCCTCTGAAGTCTTAGCAGCTAATAATTTCCTAAACATACTTCTCAGCCCCAGTGAAACAGCATAATTGTTGAATTTTTCCTTTATACTTTTAAGATAAGTCACCTGGCCAACATATTTAAACACCATGTCTGAGCCAGTCAAATTATCTTTATATTCAGTGGAGTGCAACAGGTAGCTACTTAGTTCATGACACCTAAAATAGCCCTTCTAAGAACCTGTTCTTTTCCACTAAATGCAAGACTGTGGACAAGTCAGATGTGGAGCTATTTTTACTGCGCACTCCTCAATATAAGGGGTTAAAGCAAAATAAAGGCTATGGATTAACTTTATAAACATCTGTTGTTTGGAACATAAAAATGCAGAGGAAATTAATAGAATAGTTTTATCCTGACAATGGATTAAGATTTGAGAACGTAAAGGATGTACACTAGGATTGTTTCTTAATATATAAGAATGATGGACAGAAAGGATGAAAAACAATGAGACTAAATGTTCGGATGTCACATCATTCAGAATAACCAGAAAAGATAAGGAGTTTAGAGCACCATGCAAGTCTATGTGAACAGACACCCTAAAAGAAGTCAAGTCATTCTCAACAATGGTCAAGGAAGGAAAAAATATATAGAACTGAATAAAGACTAGGATAGACAATTACCCAGATGAGTTGTATCAGATCAGTGAACACATAAGCAGCACATCCTCAACTGGAACTCCATGTTCAGCTGTGGTTATTCTACCTTAAATCAAAGATGGTAGGTAGAGAAGAGGTTAACTGGGAGCATATTAATATTATTACAGTCATGAGAGAGTTAATATAAAATCATTTTGAAAAAAAAAATGTGTCTGGCCATTACAGAATAAACAAAATTGAGAGACTAGTCATAAAAATAGTGTGCAATAAGAAAGGGTGGGTTTTGCTAGTTTGCTCACATTTCATTCATGTTTCTAGGTAATAGATACTAAATATTCTGATGAAGAAACTGTAGATAGTAGTGAGGAAGCCATTTAATACCCTCCCTGCTTTCTAACATGTAGTAGGATCTAACGTAGTAAATACATGATTGGTTTACTTTAAGAAAAAATATCAACTGAGATTGCATAAATTTCTTCACATAGATGCTCCGTTCTTTGAGAGTCTGTTATAAACTCATGTCTCAGACATAACTCAACTCTTCATTACAGAAAATAGTTCCAATTATTTCTGCATCTACCTATAGTTGTCACGAATAACAAATAATTTTAATCTTTTTGTAAGAAACTTTTACATATTGAAAGGCTGCTACCATGTCTCTCTCCTAGTCTGTTTTTTCCTAGACTAAACAAACCAAATTCTTTCAACCTCTCTTCATAGACCATGCTTTTTAAACCTCTAATCACTCTTGTCTCTCTATCCTGGACTCTATCCAAGTGCAGTTTCTCTTAAAGCATGGTGCCCAAAACTGGATAAAATATTCCACCAGAAGTAGATAGACCAGAATAATTAACTCCCAAATCTCCCATCCAACAATCCTTTTTCTGTATCTTGGACTAAGATATTCTGTTTGAAACAACATCATGTTTCTGCCTCACATTTAGTCTGTGGTGCTGAACATATTTTCTGCAGTACATCATTCTTCCTAGTTATTGTCCATTTTGCACTTATGTGGTTGATTTCTCTTTTCTGTACGTATCACTTGTTCCTTTTTTCCCCTTGAGTTTAAACTTATTAATTGCAGATTCAGACTTCTATTTTATTTTATTCTTTGAAGTGTCTGTAGTCCCCCCACCCAGTTTAGACATTCATCAATTGTACTTTCCAGTTATTAATCCAGGTTGAATTTGACTTCCAGTTTTATAGAGTGCCATTGATATGTTCTCTTTGAGTATTGTATTCCAACTAGTCGTTAGTCTAAAATGTAATTATTTAATCTAGTTCATATATGATTTTCTTGGGAAAGTAATATGACAATATAAAAATCTTTACAAATGTCATGATAGATCATCATTATCTCTTCCAGTTTATTCCAGTAACTCTGACAAAGAAAGGACATAGATGGAGTTGAGACCATTTTGTCTGGACAAAACCATGTTTATCTTCTATGTGCTTAAACATTATTGGAAAATAATTAGGTTCAATATAAAAATTAAAAAAGGATACTGTGTCCTATGTAGATTTTTTTTGGGGGGGGTTGTTTTCATTTTTTATAAATTGAGTACTTTGTTTTCCGTCCCTTGACCTTGTGAATCTCATATTGTAGGGGTTCCTAAACATAATAATTTACTGGAGTGTTTTGACTGCTTTGTTGAAAAGTCTATGAAAATACATGTCATTTGTAAAAGGATTATCTGGCCTACCTACTCTCAGGTAGCCCTTCCCCTCCCCTTCCCCTCCCTCTCCCCTCCCCTCCCATCCCTTCCCCTTCCCCTAATCTTCCCTAACCTTCCCAAACCTTCCCTTCCCTTTTTAATTTTTCCTTTTTTTATTTCATTGAAGATCTCTGGGTATAACAATATTAGTTGTGCATTGCTTATGTGTCACATTTCACTGCTATGCCTTCAATCTTTTCTCTCTTGTTAATGGCCAGTTCTTCTGAAATTAATTTTTTTTTCACAGAATACTTTCCCAACTAACTTATCTAGCCATAGTTTCCTGCAATTTTCCTTTTCAAAGTTTATTGGGATTGCTTTCCTATTCTTCCTCTTTTCACTCGAATCAGGACCTTTTCATTTAATGAACCTTCTGTCCAAAAATTTGTTAAGGTCCCTCCCAAGGAAATCAGTTACATATTGACTGCATCCACTTTCTTCTTTTCTCCTTTCAAAAGAAAAGCTCTTGCCCTGAAAACAATCCAGAACAGAAAGAATTATATGAATAATGAGAATTGATTGATCTATTTTATTTTCACAATAAAAAAGAAAGAAAAAATTAGTGATATTGAGATTTGGTAAGTTTCATGTTAATGAAAAGATATTTTTTCCACCACAAAAAACACTTAATTGAACTCACTGCTTCTAGGTATTGTGAAAGTAAGGAGTCAAGTTCACAGGAGGATTAGATTGAAAAAGTATTAGCAGTACAAAAGGTTAGACATCAGCAAAAAATTCAACCATGGTAATGTTGTAGAGTAGGTCCTTTGAAAACTTATACTGTTCCCTTTTTTTCTGCTCTTTTTTTTTCTGAAATATCTGGGGTTAACCACTGTCAAGATAAGGAAAGTGGACTCCTAAGCTGCACCAGTTTTCTATTTCCATGGATAACCTTGGCATTTAGCTTGTCTGCAAATTCTTTCTAGACTGAACACCAGTAAGTTGAATGCAAACCATAAATAAAAAACATTGGCAGGCCAAAAAAGCTTTTGTGGAACATCTTTAGACACATCAAAAATCCAGAAGTCTGCCAGAGAATCTGTAGAGCTGATTGATAGGTGAAGGTGCAAAAGGGGAGCTCGATGAAAATAAAGCTTTAGCAGTCAGAAAACCTCAGAGAATTCCTTGCCTTAATGTTCACTCTTGGGAGGCATAGAGGGAGCCCAACACTTGTTTTTCTCTGGAGGGATAAAGTTAGAAGAACTATCTCAAACAAAAGTGTAAATTCAAGAGGTTTTACAGCCTGCTAATGAACAGGAACAAATCTCTAGGATCAGATAATATCAATCCAAGTGCTTTAAAAGATCTCAGTATTCTGCTGGACTCTGGTCTAATACTCAGTGTTTGGCTCTGGTTCAGTCCTGGGAGCAAACTGCAGGGGAGACTCTTGACACTCATTTCTGTCCCAAAAAAGCTGGTAGGAACAGAGAGAAAAATTAATCTCTGAGTATAATGAAGGGAAAAAAGGAACAGGGTTACAACAGTGGAAAAAGGTGACAAGAATGCATCCATGAATCTCTGTGCTGATGCAATTGAACATAAATGAATCCAAAGTAAGTTATATTGATAAAATAATGCTAAAGATAAATTAAGTAGCACTAATAGAACAGATAGATGCTCAAATCAAAAGGAGATTCTGGAGATGCTCTTGCTAATTTTTTTGCAACCTTCAGGTCAGTGCTGTACTGTGACCCCTAAGTGCTGACAATGTGTTAAGGAGTTGGAAGCCTCTGCCTCAGGAAATCCCTAATCCATGATGAGAGTAACAGGATATGCCAGGAAAAATACTCTTCTCTCCTTGCCCTGAGTTTCTTTACTTAGTTTGGGGTGTTTTTTGAGTCTACTACTGGCAACTGTTGGACACAGAACAACAGGCTAGATGGATGTTTCATCGTCACACAAACATGATAAAGTTCACATGAATTATTGCTGGATTTACAGGCTAGTCTTGAATTCATATTGAAGAAGTAGCCATCAAATTCCCCAAATCATACAGTGATGTATTTCTCTCTAGAACCTTTTCTGGTTTTGGTTGAATATTTCTTGAGTTACTTGAAAAATTATGGCCAGATTTTTGAAACTGCATATAAACACATTTTTTTAACCAGCTAATGCAGCAGATAAATTCATGTTTAGGCACCTAAAACTAGAGATAAAAACATGCTTAGGTGCCCAAATACCTTTAAAATATGGCCTTATGCATCTTTGAAGATGATGCCAAGACTTCTGTGGACATCGTTAACAGAGGGTTGAACTTCAAACATATTCAGCAGAATTCAGATAATGCACAGAGCCCATCTTGGCACAAGTTGTTTTTAAAGGTCAAGAACTAAAAAAGGAAATTGTCCTACAAAGATGGAGTGTACAAAGAATCTTTTGGGAAATAGACAGTTCTGCCCCACCCTGCCCCCTCCCCTTATCTTGATAAATAACATGAAAGTAATGAAAAAACAAGGAGAGACAGATAAAGAAACAGAGATAAAATAGATAAGAAAGGAAAGCCACACTTTTAAATATTTAATGCCATTAGAAAGCAATGTGCCTACTCAGGAAGTGAAAAGAATATATGTTTCAACAAGAGCATTTTGGATTTATTTTTGACATGATAGAAGCACCTGAACATCTTCTCACATATATGGAAGAGCTTTAACCTGCACAAGACAGCCCTACAGAAGAAAACTCAGAAGTCTATCCCTTTTTTGAAAAAAACACAAAGAAGAAATGTTTCTATAAGTACATCAACAGTAAAAAGAGAGGTTGCAAAAACCTTCACTCCTTAGTGGATGCAGAGGGTAATATAGTAACTAAAGATGAGGAAAGGGCAGTACTTAATACTTACGATGCCTCTGTTTTTAACAGTAAGACAGACTGCCTGCAGGACAACAGGACCAGCAGGGGCATGGAAGGAGCTGGGGTGCAGTGTAACCCCCTTGTAATCAAAGAGGAGGTAGTCAGAGACTTGCTGAGTGGCTTGGACCCTCATAAGTCTATGGGACC
>WEKX01025121.1:114220-130409 GCA_013390025.1 Pitta sordida
GAGAGGGTCCAGAGAAGGGCAACGAGGATGGTGAAGGGACTGGAGGGCAGGCCATATGGGGAGTGACTACAGGAACTGGGATTGTTCAGCCTGGAGAAGAGGAGGCTCAGAGGTGACCTCATTGTTGTATTTTCAACTACCTGCAGGGAGGTTGCAGCCAGATGGGTGTGGACCTCTTCTTGCAGGCTGATGACACCAGAACGAGAGGGCGCGGCCTCAAGCTACGCCAGGGGAGGTTTAATCTTAATGTTAGGAAGCGGTTTTTCACAGAGAGAGTGATTGCACATTGGATTGGTCTGCCCCGGGAGGTGGTGGAGTCACCGTCCCTGGAGGTGTTTAAGAGAAGACTGGACGAGGAGCTTAGTGACATGGTCTAGCTGGGGGGTGTAGGGCTGGATGATCCTGGGTCCCTTCTGGCTCGGAGTGGCCTGCTAGGCTGTGAGGGATCTAGGTTTGTGTTACAGCTCTGGGATGTGCTTTCGGTCTCTGTACGGGTGTTAGATGGTGAGTTGGACTAGATGATCTTTGTGGGTCCCTTCCAACTCATAATAGTATTCAGTGATTCTGTGAAAATAAGAAAAAAATGTAATCAATATTGTTTTGCAGATCTGAATTGAAATAAATTTTGAGAAAAAAAATGGACATGTCCAAATTTTGTTCTATTTTTTTTTAAAATACAAACCTTTTTGGAACAGGGTATCAATACTAAGCCATATTTTAATTTATTTGTTTGCAATGAATACTAATTTATCACAAGAGAAGTTCCATTGTCTCTTTCACTGAATTACGAAAAAGGATTACATCTATTACTGCAGACTATGGTATTCTGGCACCAATTTTACTAATTACTCTCTGACTTTGGTCTTGATTCAGGATGATTGGTGAGCAAATGACTTTCAGAAATCCTTCTGCTCTCTTCACCTTGCTGTGAGCTTGCTGTGGTTAATGTATACGGCATTCAAATAGTTCCATGTCTATGGCCTACAATCTGCAGCAAATTTACTTTTTAAAGTTTCAGGAATAGCTTTTTACAGATATTACAGATCTAAGTCTGATGCATCTGTAATTGTATTCTTTCACTTTTGATTTTTTCTTTTTTTATTTCACTTTTTTCCCCCCTCATATAACCAATGAAGATGTAAATGATTCACACGGGGTTCAGGCAATAAAACATTGAGGCTTATGTATTGTTCAGGATGATGGACACTTATGTTAAAAGTCAGCAAATACACTCTCCAGTGAGCACTCTTGCGAGAGAGAATATCTTGATAAAATGGACTAAAATGACACCAGAAGGAACAAAAATATCTCTCTCTAAACCAGAATTTACTAATAAACTTGAAAAACATGAAATATTTGTACAAGTGAAATCAAAAGCAATCAACATATGCAAAGGTAGTCATTGTAGTCAATCATATATATATATGACTGTAGTCAATCTATGTCTGTATATATTTGACTGAAGAAATTAAATTCTTTCTTGATATCCCAGCTGGCTTTTATTTTGAATTTTATTACTGTTAAGGCAGCTACATCCTTGAAGTTAAATAATGATTATCAGTTCTATGTTATTACACTGAGCAAAAAATATTGTGATAATTGTAATGGACTTTCGATGTTATTTTGCTTATCAGCTGCACCATTTTAGTAGTTTTCCATGTCTGTATATATGACATTAGTTATGCTCTGGGAGTGTTAATTAAGGAGATTTTAGAACATTACCAAATCTCCATAACATGTGCAGCAACAAAATATGGGAACTATTTTCATTTCACATTTCTTTACATAGCGATGACCTCTGTCTTATAATCAAATAGAATTTAGTTTATATTAATTTTAAATTTCTAATAAAAGACTTAATTTTATTAACCTCAATTTTAAAAAATGTTTGTTAAATAGTCAGCAATTATCATAAGGTTATGTAAATATATAGGGAGACAAACAAAATACTTTCTTATATTGCAGACTGGAAAATAGTACAGTATCTCAGAGACTATCAACAGTAAATGCTTTCTCTGAGTTCCTCACTTCAGGTTTTCTCCCCCAGTTTTGTTATATAATGTAATTAGGAGGAGTGCTGAAATTGAAATAAAGGGTTTGACTCAGAAGAATTTTTAAATAGATTTGGTACTTCAATACTTGGGCAAAATTCATTCTTGCCTTAATTCTTGATAGATACACTCAGGGGTGGGTTTGGTATTTTTATTTTTCAGAAAGTTATTGTACAGATTTATCCCTGCTTTATTGAGTCTGGAATCTTCCAAGACTTAGAAAGATGTACAAATATTATGGACTATCACTTTAAATCCCATTCCACTCAAAAATCCTTTGAGCAAAGTGAGGCAACTAAATTTAAAGTTTAAAATAAGACAATCCTAGCAGTAAAAATCAGTCACTTATCAGTATACTTCCATGCAGCTCATTCGGAATTCAGAATTTGGAACACAAATTTAGAATATTGAACATGGCATTATTCATTACCTGGCACACACTCATTCAAGGCAGTTAGCCAAACAAGCTATCTCTCTACTTACAGGTGAAACAACGTTTTTGAGAATCTTAAAAATTTGAAAACATTCATAAATCAAAATATGAGGGTTTCTAAGAGGGGAGCTATCATCATGCCAGTTTTAAGTATACTGGATAGGGAAACAAGTCAGCAGTTTAAAAGGATTCTCTGACAGGCACTTCCACTTATTCAGACAATATCAATTAGTGTCTGCAGAGTGGACTTACCTTTGGTGATATTTTAATTGGTGTGTTTTCCACATGCAAATAGACCCTATTTTTCCTTTCTTTGTTTTATACGGCATCAGAAAGAGTATGTAATAGTGGGGGTTAGGACATGAATTGGGGTATAGAATTGGCATTTAAATATAAGTTTGAAGACTTGTCAGATCCAGAAGCTTTTCCCGTGATCATCACTATTCCTCACAGTGGTTTTTCTCTATCAATAAGCTATTTTTCTCTTTTTACAGTGGTTGTCCACAGTGAAGCACGTGGCAGGACTGCAGTGGTGGGAAGGGCTGATGGGAAGTGGCACAGGAGAGGACAGAGGCTCCAGCCACTTAACCTGCTCCTGAGGGAAAGACTGCCAGCCCACATGCCTATGCTTCAGCCACTGCACTTCTTCCATCCCTTCATCCTTGTGTTTGCATTTGCAGCCCATGAGCAGTGTTTCCCAGGATGGTGGGTGGGAGTGAGTGCTTGCATATATGCAGGAGGAGCAGTCCCATCCCACCAAGGTGCTGTATACCTAAGACCTTCTTCCCTCCCTGACAGCTTCTCAAAGCACCACAGAGTTTCAATAAAAGGACTTGGGAATTTGAGATGAACATTTAGTCACATCACTGACTGTCGACCAAAAGGAATAAAGGCCAAATCAACTTAGGCCCAGTAAGTCGTAATTTTCAGGCTGGTCTCATGTCCATGCAAGCAAAGAGAGCCAGAAATAAAGTGTCAAGCACCCCAGTGGCCCTTCATTAACATACCTTAAATTGTAGTGCAATCAACAGAGGCAGGGTTAAATTAATGGCTCTGAGGCATCCTTCTGTTGTAGTGCCTGTGCTCATCTGCATCATCTTACCAGCTGCAAAGTCCTGGCTAAGAATAAAGAGAGATCTTGGGTACAATTTGGCAAATTGCTGTGGACGAATGTATACAACTGACTAATTTAAAAAAAATAAGCTGCTAACACTGTCCAACTCTATTTCTGCCACTATCTCTGTCTCAGATGATGCTGGAAACTTCCACTTCATTTGTAATGTCCATGATTTCCAAGACTAATTTCAGCATGAATATGTATACAATTACAGTGATTTGGCATTCACTTTTCATCCTTTGGTATTCCTTTAGTGAGGTAGGGGGTTAAAAAGTAATCATCCCTGGGGAATACTGAGCCATAACCAAAGGCTTTGATGATCAGTTGTGCCCTATGGACAAGAAGTATTAAATATGATTAGTCCCCATACTGCTTAAAAAACATATTAATTGTAATAACTTTCTAAAAATGTCAAAAGCAAACATTTGTGACTAAAATATATCTACATCAATCTTATCCTTAATGTATGATACAGTTTATGATACAACAAAATACAGAAAAAAAGTCTTAAATTCATGGGAAAAAAATCATTAATAACACATAATTTAATCACATCTGCAAATATTATTCTGTCTGCTTGGAACCCCCTGGAGTTTCAGCTGGATTAGTTCTCCTTCACTTCCTGTCCTAGACATTTGGTTTGTGTTTCTGTCTCCTGTTAAACAGAAATTGTCTTTCACCTCAATGGATACCAGTATTTCAGTAATGCAGGAAGTTTCACCTATGTATCCTATAGAAATTTAGACAAAACCATAAGGATAGATAAATGAGCAAGTATATGATACGGTCATTATTATAAAAGTAAAAGCAACAGGTACTATCGAATGCTTGTAACCTGGGTTGGATTTATACCAGTAGAAAGGGGTATAGCTGCTGTAATTTTAATAGAGCTAGAGTGGTTTAAACACTTCTATCCATAGAATTCAATATTTATGTAGGTCCTTCAATTCAAAAGGATCCTAAAGTGCTTGGTGTTTTAGTAAAAATATCTTATCTGCATTATAGCTGGATGAATAGTGCTTAAGGAATATATTATCTAAGAAATTTTACCATTTTTCATCAAACAATGTATTCAACAAGTAGTTTTATGAGGTGTTAGAGTAATTCTGTATGTAGTTGAATACTATACATTAATAAAGAATTCAATAAACAATGGCAATATTTATGAAAAATGTGTTCAATTATTTTATTCCTTTAAAAATATCACTTAATTTCTGCGTAAAGAACTACTAATACAGCTCTACTACTGACCACCTTGAACTTTTGATCAACTTTTCCCCCCACCCCCGTCCCCACCATCCCCAAAAGTACTAACTGTCTGAATGAAGTCATCTATTTTCATCTTACAGACCAGAGACACAGGGATGGGAAATACAGACCTTGACTCAGAATTTTTTCATATACACAAAGAGAGAATAAGTCCCTTCTAGGAACTCTTGATTTTTTGCAGTCAATAAATGACATTAAATAGTAAATAATATCTACATCTTAGATCCCTCAACAGAACCAGTGATAAAGAGGTGCTGACAAAAGGTGGATGCTTCATGTCCTGCTGATCATTGCCTTAGAGCTTCTCCAGTGCACCCTTGTCCACCCTGCCTGGCTCTCTACCTTTTAATTTGCAATACTACAAAGTTCATTAGCCCTTCAAACAAGAAAATACTGGACTTCTTTTAACACCCAGCTTGCTCTGAAGGAATTTAAACACCCATCCAACTGGTCAGAGGAGTAGACTTGTTGGCTTAGAAAAGGTGAGGCTGAACTTTTAAACACTGCTTAAGAAGGATTTCTGTACTTAAAACCAAGGAAATACAGAAATAAATCTTAAATCACACAGAATCACAGAATCACAGAATATTATGAGTTGGAAGGGACCAAGTCTTAGAAGGCAGTCCTCTCTCTTCTGTGCTCTATCTCCTTTCTTGTCTTCTTCCCTCTCTCCTTCTCCCTCCCTTTCCCTCTCACCAGAGAAGTCATGTTTTATTTTGTTCATCTGCCGCATCCTCAGTAACAGGCTAGGAGATCAAATCCAGGCCTGTAGTTAAGCACTAATTTCTGGATCAGCTGTCTTCCCCACTTACTGATACAGACAGTGCCTAATACCTAAATAATAATGTACCTCTGATATAGACATAGATCTTTTATGAGAAGCAGAAATAATTTAATGAAGAAGCAGCAGACATAGTTTGCTAACCTCCTTGGGGTCCTGCACCATGAAAGGTGCCTTATAAGTTACTATTAATGGGACTGTGATTAGTAAAAAAGCCTTCATAGTGTCTTATCCTGGGCAGATTCTTACAACTAAAAATCCAAGGGTGCATTCAGTGTTTAAAAATTGTGATCTACCATGATCTTACCTAATTTTTATCTTATTGGCAGCCTTCTGCATATATTTAAATAATGATCAGATCTTCCTTCATCTTTATCTTTTCATAGTGTTCATGCAGCCAGAATGATATCAAGGTATTAAAATTCAAGAGCTATTCTTTCAAAAACCAATTTTTCTTTTTCTGTAAGTGTATGATTTAATTCCACGTAAATTAATTTCACTCAAGAAAGTATTTTTCCCCTTCAAGTATCTTTTAAATGCTTCTTTTTACACCCAACCTGCTGGCAAAAAAATTAGAAAGCAAACAAATGAGATGATTTGCAGTGAAGAGACGGGATGCCAAAAGAGCATAGTATATAATTGGAAGAGCACAGGAGAATGTTTAAAATAAGTTCAAGAACAGCGATAAGGCTGAAGATGATGTTATCTGTTGGACAGAAGAAGCCATTAACATACACCAGAGTGTTTTCAATCACTTAATCAGAAAACCCTTTTCCTGAGCACTGTTTCTTGTCTGTGTGCCATGAACAAACATAAATATTTTGGATTTCCTGCATCCTTCACTCTGATAATGGGCTCTTAACTGTAAGTCCTTCCCACCTCAAAGAAAGAGCTAAAAACAAATGATAAAACATGAACCATAGAGATGATTTCTAAACCAGAGGAGTTACAGAATTCAATTGCATGTTCAAAATGGCTTTTGTACTACACTGTTACTCCTGCAATTTAAAACAAGACAAAATGAGAAAAAGCCCATGGATGAGGATGAAACTGTTCTCAATGAGGTAAAATAACTAAATTATCACTGACTGCAGTAGTATATGTTCAGGAACACAGCAACAAAAGCTTAACTGTTGTATTTTTACAACAAATACATTTCAGTTTTCAGTGAAATCACATTTAATTTCATAGAAGAAAAATTAGAGGGGTGAAAATCTTGTGCGGCTTTTTTTTTCCTCTTCATACACATTTTATGTGTGTGGGAAATATTCAGGAGCTTGGATCTATACTTATTCCAAAGGAGATCTTGATGATTTCTATGGCGGCACAAATAAAGCTCCATCAAAGCTGCCTACACATATTCAGTCTTCTTCCTTACAGCTAAATGACAGTCAAAGACCTTACAGCACTGCAAATCCAAATATTGCACCAGGAAGGGGCAAAACAATATTCACTATATAACAATCACAATATACTATCAAAAACATTGCAAGTTTGGCAACACCAGTATTACTTCAGGAGCTGTTTTCAGATAATTCTGACACTGCTTATGCAATGTTTTCTTTGGTCCAAATGAGCTGTATCAGTCATTTGAATTATAATGAACTAGAAACTGCACAGTGTGTTACAACAAATAAATCAAAGTGGAATACTTGGGCATCAGGTGAAACTAACTTTAAGCAATCATTAAATAGGAAAAAAATAGATACATTTAAAAATGTTTTTGTATTGCTTTAAAGGACAAGGAGACAAATTTGTTTTTTATATTACAACACATAACAGAAAAAACAGGCCACACAGTAGATTGGTCACTAGTCAAGATTTCCCAGAAATTATGTGAAAATAAATGGAGCCAAATCATCAGCTGGTGTAAACAGCAACTCCACACTATCAATACCAACTTGCATGTAGTGAGGATCTGGCTGTTACACTAGTTCAGGAACAGGAAAGTGGCAATTTACATGCCTTTAAAATACACACTTTTGGAGAAATGTGTTTTAAATTCAGAATTAGACTAAAAGAATATAAAATATAAGTAAATATATGAACTAAACAAGGGATATTCTGGCACTGAACCAAAGTTACAGAAAATAATTACTCAGTTCCTTTAAAATATTTGGAAATATTATACCATTGAATTAATGTGCAAAATCTGCATTTTCCCAGATGGTATAAGCATCAATTTGATACTTGGGTGTAAGAGGTCGTGAGGGGTTTTTTTGCCATCACAGAATGTGTTTGTGGGCTCACACTTGTATGTGGGCTAAAATTAGTAAAAACTAAAAAACCTTGCATACATGCAGAACACTGAATGCAGAACTGAGTCGATTCAGTGCTCTTGGTGTATGTTCTCATTGTGTCTTTAAGCTAACAACAGGAAAATGTATGTGAATTTCAGATTTATGACATTTTGCACTTGTTTTCCTTAGAAGTGAGATGCACTTTTTACAATAAAAAGGTGATTTTTTTATTTTCCTGTGGAGACTGCAAAGGAAATCTGATGGCTCATTAGAGACACTGTTTTCTCATCATAAACATTTCCTCTCATTACTGAGAAAAGTGCCACTAATCAAATGTATTTCTGAAGTACTACAAAAGGATTTGGCATTAAATTTTGAGATAATGGTTGTTAAGTGCAGCTTGTTTCATTCTCAGTCTTCATTTTAGTCGGTTATTGCTTTATTCTTTTTCTATGTGCTGGAAAATGTGCAGCATTGTTTGTTATAGTGTGTGGGACACAAATATGAATCAAACCTGTTTACATATGATTTTGATTTCGAGGAGCGGAATTACTTCTCAAACAATCAGACAATAACTGCTACAGAAACAAATGCAAAGTTGGTTTGTTTTTTCATTTTAAAAAATGTTGGTTGAATCACATCAGAATCTCAAGACAATTCCAAGATGAACTGACTCTGAGAGTAAATGACCTCTTCATCTCAGTGATAAAGTTCCAGCCAAAATATTCTCTCGGCCGGAGACGTGATTCATTAGAAATATGTGCATGGTGTGGAGCTCTACTTTCTATCTGGCAGAGTCCAGCCTGCAGACTGATAAGAAGCAAATGCAAATGTCCTGATAAGAACTGAATGCAAATATTTATGATATGATATTCCCTGGGAATTATGTGCAGATAAAACAAAGTGTATTATTTTCCCGCTTCTCTTTCAGGTTTGCCAAAATGCCCTTTTTCGCTTTCGGAATTTGCATTTCTTCAAAATTGATTCGGCTTGCGTATTATGTTAAGCTATTTGTTTGCTAAGGATGGTAATTAGTTACTGTAATTACAGCAATGACAGTTGCTAAATTGTTTTTAAAGCATTACAGTGAGCCTGTGCCAGAAGATTGCAGTATTTTTTTGGATTTAAGCAGAGGCTGGAAAAACTCCCACTCTAAGGCCAGCATGGGATTTTCAACTACAAAGCTGCTTTTCCTGATTGAAATATTTTTTTAAGAAATCATTAATTTGCATTGATTGTAAGTACTAACTTTAAATTTTGGTTTATTCATAGATCACAGAAATATTAGTGATAGTGGGCCCTGTGGGAAAGGAGATACAAGGGGGACTCCCATCATAAATAAAAGAGAAAGCTGATAGCAGAGGAAAAATGGTATAACTATTACTCTGAGCCTGTTAATTAAACTCTTTAGCTTAGTTTTTAGATAAATTGAAAACAATTTAAAAATGCCTGATTGAAAGTCATTCCTGAACTTTTCTGAGGTGCTCAGAGCTAAGTAAGAAACTCAGAAACAACTATATTCACCAAGTCTTTATTGTCTAGCACTTTTTGCATTAAGACAGAACAGAAAAAGTAAATGGACAGCTCTTCCAAATAAACTCACAAAGTCAAGAAGTTGCAGAGTCAAATTAAGGTTTTTTCCTTGGTGTCTTGACACTGTAGTGTGTCATTGCTTTTCCATTTTTATTTACAGACTAACACTGGACACTTTCATTTGAAGGTGTTATTCAGGGTGAGTATTTGGTGATAATCCCAGAAAGCTCCAAGTTTCATCCTTTCCTCCTTTCCCCCAGCATTTCCTCCGAAGGAGTTATTGTCACAGCAGGAAGAGTGTGCAGCTCAGCAGTGGAAGAGCCCCAGGCATCATAGCATGAGCTCTTCCTCTTCCAAGACATGTGGTCTCGGGAGATTAGCTGGTATGTGTGTGGGAACCCTAAGGCTTTCACCCATCTCTTCATTCTGTTCCTCCTTCCACTCCACCCCCATATAATCTCATTCCCCACAGTTTATAGGAATAGACATAATCACTGCACTTTTCTTCCTTCAGAGAAAAGTCAGCCTCCTTTGAGGCTACAGTTCAACTCTGTCACTAGGAAGAAGAACACCTGTAAACCACTTTACATCACCTTCATCCCTCTCTTGGATGCAAATGCACCTTAAGCCCTGAAGTGCTGGGATTTATTTAAAGGTGCCTTCCTGCCCTGAAACCAGATTTTCTTGGTTATTCCTAACCATATCTTGACTCCTATTCTTATCAGTCCCGTTTTACTTGCCCATTTGTTGCAGATGGCCAGCATACAGTGCCCATAAGCAGCATACACCACTGCATTTCCATGTGCGAAGTGTGCACTCCTACAGAGCCTGCTGCTACTGCACTGCAATGGACTGGACAGAAGGAGTTGAGTTGGAATAGATGATCCTTGAGGGTCCCTTCAACTTGGAATAACCTGTGAACCTGTGAATGAAAGCAAAGTTTGCTTCATGGTTTGCAGGCCTTTGTTTTAATTTTAGCATAGAGTCAGTCTTTCTAAGGCGCATTGTGCTTTGCAGCATCATTTATCTAGTTTCAGTTATCAGCGTTTAAAAATGATTAACTAAATACCCTGTTCTTGCCCCAGAACACCAGCTTGAATCAGCTATTGTCCTCATGCTTACACAAGATTCCATTTTTCTGATGATATAGAAATCACAGTTTTACTTGGGAAAAAAAAATCTGTTCTGTATTGTTTTCATGAAGTAGCTAAATATCCAGAAAAATGTAAATATCATGATATTACCAGATCATTCAACACAGGAGAATCTTGCCGTTTCCAATCATGAGGGAAGAGCATGTTAACAGCTCATGAGAAACACATGGTGTGACATTCTGAGGTCACTTCTCTATCCCACATATAAACTTACTATGTGGATTTTGACTAAGCACTATTGGATCAAAGAACAACTTCAGGAAACATAAGTTAAGATTCAAATATCAGCTAAGTGATTGCTTAGCCACAGAAAGAAAAACATCTCTCCTGAAGTGAGAGGGTTTTCTTGTCCTGAGTTTCAAAGGCTTATTCTTTACAAAGTTTATTAGCTTATATTTGGATTATACTCTTACTTTGAAACTCCTACAAAGGATTTACTTCCAAGGCCCTAAACTAGTTTCATAGACAATACATCAGGATATAACAGCCCCATCTGCCAGTGAACAGATTTGTATCTAACTTATATTTGTATTTGGATTATAGTGTTTTTAGAGGAGGATGAGAGGTATCTTTAAGCATTCATTTGGATCAAACTTTATACAGAATTTTCACTTGAAAATGGAAAATATGTTGATAGTGTGAGCATGTATGGTATGTCATAGACTATCCTCAGCAACTCTATTAAACGAGCTATGAGAGATGAATACAAACTCACTAATTACTCATTAGGCTTTGCAACAACTCATAAGTACGGATAATTCATTGATTATCACATCTGGTAAATATTTAGTACCATTTATTGACCATTTAAAAATCAATAGATAAGATTTAATCAAGTCAATGAGAACTGTTTGTATATTGTCATGTTTCTTACAGAAAGTGAGTTATTACCTGCTTTGGGTTTCTGAGAGCAACACAATAGCAGAATATATTTATATTTAACTTACAAAATAAACTAGTAAATACACTTGATTACTGCAAGAGTAAGCATGACACACAATGACATGAATGAATACATAAAATGACGTTCTACCTCTATAATGATTTCCTTTCATTTTGAACATGTATATGCTTATATACACAATGCATTATGCATGCAGAACCTTAAAGCGTACTACTTGTGTGTTTAGCAGATATCATACAGCTAGATGCATAGTGAGATGTATGTGAAAATATGCAATGCAAAGCACAGAACAGTGATATACATATTTGCATAAACACACAAAACATAACATTCTTCTTGAAATCAGAACCTAGGCTGTGGAAACAGGCATTGGTCTGACTCAGAGGTTAGCACAGCAGGTCAAAAAGGGCATATGAAAAACTATATATTGCCAGCTTGATTTTGGAGTAAAATCAGTCTTGCAAAACACTGGGGTAAAAGATCGGTGTCTGCTTTATTTGTTCCCGGATTACAGGAGAGCAATGGGATCAAGGGAGAGTCCTGGAGGGAGGGCAACATTGCACTGCCTCAGCAGCTGAAGGGCTGTGTCTGAAACCCAGCCTGGGTGGGATGAAAAGCACAGGGACTCACAGAGAGAGATGGGGAGTCTCAGGAGGGAATACTGGGAAGAGCAGGGGAGAAATGGACAGCTAGTAGTTTGAGAGGATGGACAAATAAAAAGCTCGAGGTCATAAAAGGAGTGTGCAGAACTGGTGTAATCCAGCTGACAGTTTCTGAGTGACCTAAACCAAGCAGGAAATAAAATACAGGACCTGGGAGGACTCAGATGGTGGTAGCAAAAGGCTTTCTTACCTGCCTGTGACTTGTGTGCACTTTGACATAATTACTTTGCTTTTTCTCTGTATAGAAATTTATTAATTACCCTAGTTTAGACAACAATAAAACCCAGCATTTTGAATTAAAAGTCCTTGTTTAGGATGGGGGTTGTCACTTGCAATAAATAAAATGTAGGCAGATGTCTCTCAAATGTCTGACTACATCAAAATTCTGTCACATTCCTTTCTTGTTTTTTGTACTTGTTTTGTTTTGGCGGTTTGTTTCATTGGAGGTTATGTTTTTGGTTTTGTTTATTTTATTTTCTTTTGTTTTTCAAAAAGCTTCATTTTTGGAATCAAGGAATAACAGAAATAGATTCATTTAAAAGGCATTCCTAGACCATGCAGAAGTTGAGGAAAATTGAAATTCACTACTGAAACCAAAAATCTCAGAACCCAAAAATATTACAATGAAGGGGGAAAAAGCCTGAAGTGGTATCCCTTTTTTAAAATCCTGTTAATTTTAAACTAGTCTCAGCTTTTTGCAAACTTGAGGTTGCTAATGTTTTAACTGTTTTACTCTGTGCTACCTAGGGGCTGTGAATACCATGCAAAGAAGTTTTACATTCCCTCAATAATAAAACAAACGATTAAATAGATTTCTCTGATGTGATGCATTGTTTAAGGTGCTGTTTTCCCGTGTGCATCAATATAGGCAAATAATGGGGATTTAAACCCCACAGAGCATTTAATTAACACCAGTGCTCTGGCTACAATAAAAGTTGAACAGATAGATACAAAGCTTACAAATGGGTGTTTGTTTTCTAGCTTGAAATACATGAAAAGGACTAATTTAGTAAATTATTGCAAACCTCTCACTTGACCAAGGCAAATAGATTCTGCTTATTGTAACTACTATTGATTTTATTCTAAATTAAAGATAGAAAAAATAAATCAACTAGTGTGTATTTCTGTATTATTATATTGTAACATGAGAATATGTGGATGCCTTGATTCTGCCTTGAAGTTGGCTATGCTTTTGCTGGTGTCTCTTCTTGCATTTCTGTCCCTGCTTTGCACAGGTTTGCTGGAACTGATGAGCTATCAGGGAGGACTTAAAAAAGAGAGTTATGAAGTGCGGGTCATTATCAGCGAACAACCTGTCGTCAGCCCCACGGTGAGCCAGTGACTGAATGCAGCTGTGATGGGGACAGGGTGGGGAGAAGATAGTAGAGACACTATGAGATCATTTCCCAGCTAGGGCAGGTCACACTAACAGGGTCTGAATGAGAAGAAAGGAATACAGGTCGCTTTGCCATTTTTCATGCACCCGCAGTAATTCCAGTACTAATGCTGTTACAAGTCAGGGCATTATTACATTACTGTTACTGTCCTGTGTGCTGGATGCTGACCATTTCAGCCTTCTGCACCTAATTTGCACTATATGTATATTGGCAGGAATTTTCCATCTGAAGACTTTCTTTTCCTACTCAGAGAATCTTGGAAATGATCAGTTTAGATGTTTTTCTCACGTATATCAGGGGGTCAAACTCACCTTTAACGTTTAACTGTACTGACACTCTCCATCATGTGACATGGAGCAAGCATGCTGCACTGGAAGATGCTACGAGGGAACAGCTACAGGCTCTAAAGAAATTCTTAATACATGTATCTCTTTTTCATGGTAAATGCTTTGCAGAAGTATGTTGAATTTGATGACTTGTCATCTATATAAAAAATGAATTTCAGGAGACTGGATCACGCAATTAGAACATATAGGTCTTCCAGATTTAGTGGCTGGAGCAGCACTGCCTTGGAATACCTTGGCCACATGGACTGGAGAGTTTTCAGGTTCCTTGCCAGCTGAGCACAACTTATACCCCCTGCTTGTGATAAAGTTTGGATCTCTGTCACAGCCAGTAGGGTGGAAGCTTGGCAGTACTCAGCTTAAATTGTGACTTTGTAGGTTTCTATCCTTCAGCTTTGAGACAAGGAACTTCCCCGAATCAGGGAACTTTTCCAGAATAATACAGACATTTCAGACAAGACAGGTTTCCCCAGTTAAGTCTTATGAGGGAGAGACAACTTCTGTGTTCTTTGACTGGCGACGGTGTGACGAGTTCCCAGGAACTGGGATACTTGGCTTCTCCACCTTTTTCCCCTTGAAAAAGGTAATAAAACTTAACAATTTATAAAAAAATCCAACTGGCCATTTTCTAAACACATAGGAGATTTCTATTTTAGATGAACTAAGTCACTCTTTAGGGTCTATTAATTAGATCCCTGTTAACTATAAGGGAAGCTTAGGTAGGCACTTCATGGCCCATAAGGGCATCTCCCTGTAGAGTCCTGAATTTAGGTGTCATTGAGGTGTCTTGAATAAGCTATATCAGCAGTATGTAGATATTTACCATCAATTCCCCTTAGTGCAACACTTATTTCAAATCACATAAGAAGGAATTGACAATGTAACCTACATTTCACTAACCATTTCATAGAAAAGAAACAGTCCAATTTGCCTATTTGAAAGATCTTAAGTGGTTAGCATAAATAAACTTGTGGTAAAATTGAGTTGCTTACTAACTGAATTGTCTAAAGAAAATTTGTGATAGATTTTTTGTGGTTGTATAGATGTAAAAGAAATGTACGTTATTTTTAATTGCATCTATAACCTTAAGAGTGTTAACTACACATCATGCATTGTCCTGTGCAATTAAGGCATATCTAAAAGGACAATTAAGACATATCTTCCCTGGGTGGGCATTCGCTACTCTGGTACTTGTAGCCATTCAGCTATGGAAGAGTAGGTATCAGAATTATCTAATACAGACAATTTTTCTACAGTCTGTTTAATAGTTATATCCTTACATTTTTAAAATGACTTATGATTAGGATTGTGCTACAAATACCATTTATATGTGTACAAAACACATCAAAATTTAGGAAGGAGGATAACCTTCCTGATAAATCACTAAGAAATGAGTGTATCCAAAGCTAATATATGAGGAACTCTGAAATATCCATGGCATATTGAGACAAACCACGTGCTTGCTGGCAGGAGTTAGAAGATGACTCTGTTGTGTCCCAATAAGAGAATTAATATGTCCTAAGCACAGGTCCTAAAATAGTCTCAAACTCCATCAAAAGAAATTCATTCCGTCCAGGTGCACCTCCTTTCCAATAAAGTTTTCATGGTAGATGATAGATGGTAAATACAAATTAGCTGTACTGGATCAAAGACCAGCTGTAACGATGGGGAGAGAAGAATGGCTGCATTCATTATATCATAAAGTGGAGAGAGACATGAAATGGTACAAGTTAGACTGAGCTGCGTATACATGAGGAGGAGAAAAAGGAAAGGAAAAGTAAGATGTAGAAGAGAGATTCTGAATCATCATGCACAATCACTCCCCATATTTAAAAAAAAATGATTACAGAAATGTGAAAAAGCTGTTATTTTCCAAAAGGACTCTGCAGATCATTTAAGATCATTTCATTTTCCTTGTGCTGAAGCCCCTAAAAATATTGAAAAAAGAGATTGTAATCTTAGTTTGGTTTTGAATTGTTGTATATATTAACATTAGCTTTTAGTCAAATATAAAATCAAAATAGAAACTATCAATGATCTTAAAAGTTTTGCTAAGAAAGAAATCTGCTTATAGATAAAAATAAATATATTTCACAATAAGAAAAATAGACTACGGAAATTTAAGTATTTTGGATTTTGAAAGTGGCATGGAAGGAGCTGGGGTGCAGTATAACCCCCTTGTATTCCAAGAGGAGGTAGTCAGAGACTTACTGAGTGGCTTGGGCCCTCATAAGTCCATGGGGCCGGATGGAATCCACCCGAGGGTCATGAAAGAACTAGCAGATGAACTCGCCAAGCCACTCT
>WEKX01025121.1:130663-196286 GCA_013390025.1 Pitta sordida
TTCCAGGCTGACGACACCAGAACGAGAGGGCACAGCCTTAAGCTACGCCAGGGGAGGTTTAATCTCAATGTTAGGAAGCGGTTTTTCACGGAGAGAGTAATTGCATATTGGAATGGGCTGCCCAGGGAGGTGGTGGAGTCGCCGTCCCTGGAAGTGTTTAAGAGAAGACTGGACGAGGAGCTTAGTGACATGGTCTAGCTGGTCTAGCTGGGGGGTGAGGGCTGGATGACCCTGGGCCCCCTCCGGCTCAGAGTGGCCTGCTAGACTGTGAGGCATCTAGGTTGTTATTATACTCTGGGATGTGCTCTTGGTCGCTGTATGGGTATTAGACGGTGAGTTGGACTAGATGATCCTTGTGGGTCCCTTCCAACTCATAATTTTCTGTGATTCTGTGATTCTGTGAAACTGCTTTAATTTGTGAGATATTATATTGGAAGGGGGAAAAAATCAAATGGAGGCTTTCTGATCTAACAATTATTTAACATAGCTAAAGAATACCCTTCCCACAAAGCTCAAGATTCAGTTGAAAACAGAACAACAATTTGTTTCTGCTCTTCTCATAGTCTTCATTCATCTTTTGAGAGTAGTTCCCTTTCTGCAAGACTTTGTCTATTTGGAAAGAAGCCTTATTCCCTCCTGAAATGATTAATGACTTAAATTTGTAGTTGAGAACTATCAACATTAAGATCCCGCCTCTTAGTTTCGTTAAGCCTATGGCCACAGACCTCAACGCTTGAAGAATGTGGTTCCACGCTTGTGGGCCTGATCCCTGGGTGGGCATTCGCTTGGGAGTTGGACTAGATGATTCTGTGGGTCCCTTCCAACTCAGAACAACCCGTGTGAACCTGAGTGTGTGTGTGTGAACATTGTGGGTATAAAAGGGGGATCAAAATATCTCAAGGCCGCCTGACCCCTTGTTGGATACCAAAGGCTGAAAAGAACATGATGTTTTTCTCTAATACTCTGAACTAACAACAGAAGGCTGGTTTGTATGGTTAGAACTTGCTTATGTTTGCACTGTCTAGTCACAAAAGATGCACCAATATAACATATCCTAACTACAGTAAATATCTCAACATCACTGATTAATGCAGGAAGTCAGCCTCTTTTTTCTTCCCTTTCTGCACACCTGAGAAGTGTTTCTAGGGCTCATATTTTGACTGAGTGTAACTAGGGAAGATTTTACTAAGTGTGTGCTGCATCAGCCTTTGCACCAGAGACCCCCTGTGTTTATATACCATTTACAGGAGTGAGGTCCTGGTTTATCCTAAAATTAGATCAAATAATTAATATAGCAATAATAGTCATGACAGTGGTAATAACAGCCCATCAGTCTCACCTGGCAGCTACATTTTAGCACATTTGATATTTTGATTGATGTTTCAAATGCACTTTGAAGCAGTTAAAAGCTGGACTGGTTTTATGCAGTGTTTCTTTGGCCTTTCTTTAAGAGCTATGCTGAATAAGGACACAATGAATCTAAAATGAATAGATAATTCATTTTCACACTTATGCAAAAGTGTAACTTCAGCACACAGTAAAGCCATTGAAGGTTTTACTTGTAGATCTCTTTGTGATTATGTCTTCAATATGAAGAAATTCTTCTAACTGACCTATCTGTAGCAAAGAATAGACTATTTCTACCCAGCACCTTGGACCTGTGAGCTACTTCATAGGCCATCCAACAATATTTTACATATGAAACAAACAAGAAGTATTTTACATTCTTTAATAGAAGCAAGTGTTGAAAAAAGCCAACACAAGTTAAAAACATTCCTTTTGACGGCAAAGAATTACTTAACAGCTCAACTCTGCTTCCAATTACTTAAATTAATGTATTGGTTCTTCTGATGAACTACTCAAGCCTACCTGGAAACAATGCAGGACTATGTTCATGGTACAACCTGCTTATGGGCTGACTGTTACCCAGGTTTGTGAAAGATTTCTTCTATGTAATAGATGTTGTAAGACATTACTTGAGTTTCTTTAAAAAATTATGGGGGAAATTTTGCTGTATACAAAGTATTTTGTTATATTGCTGTTGTTTACTACAGTATGGCTGAAGTTACAAAACACGAAGAGGATATTTTTATAGCTATAGGTCATTTTCCAGTACTTAGATGCTAGAATATTAGACATACTCTAACCCTGCAGAAATAAATCTTGTCTGTATAATATGAAGTGAATTATTTTACCTATCAAGTGGCTTTGATTGAAGCTAGATCCGTAAAAACATAATTTTGATAGTTTTAGATTTGGTCTCTAACTCAAGCAAAAGAGTAATAGCATACCTAGGCTTCATGTGGCTTGTGCTCAACATACCTTAGAAGACAATTTCAGTTGTTCTATCCAGCCTCCTCATAAAATGAATCAAGCTGTACCTATCTGATAATTTTTCATTTCTTTTGACCATTACCTTTGACAACACTGATGTAACTGCCTCCTTTGAAAAAATAAATGTTCAAATCTGCCTGAGCACATGGGTGATCCTATTGCTGTTGCAGCCATGATGGTCTAAAAGGGTAAATGAAACAAGATTTGTGAATGACTCAAAGAGAAGCTGTGCACTTGAAAGCATGCCTGTTTTTCTAGCTACATATTTCCTTTTCTTCCATGTGCTAGAATGAATTTATATATGCACACAGACACTGATTCTGTTTTCTATTGTCATACTCTCAGGAACTCTGTATTTTCACATGAATACTCATTCTGATATAAGGACTTCATCCTAGTTGCCTCTTTCACAGCTTTCCCCATAAAATTGTGGATGAGAAAAAGGTACATTTTTTTCTGAGTTTTCAATGCTTTGCTTACATGGAAGCGTCTTGGAGCTCCAGACAATTGGATGAAATTTAGAGCCATTTTAAGGCAATCCTAAATTGTGTTGTCAAAGAATTTTTCCACTTCTCTTCATCTATATGGGAGCTCACCTCATCATCTAGTTATATATTTAAGTATATAACTATATACTTAAGTATAGTACAGCAATGAAAAAACCCACATTTTAATCTCAGAAAATACTAAACCAAGTGCATATAAGTGAGAGATGTTATTTTCACCTAATGGTTGATTTAAGAAGGCTTAACGAACATCTGATTCTAAAAATGTGATGGCCACTTTGGATCTGAACAAATAAGTATTTCAAAAGTTGTGATTTCTGTTCAGAATCCTTTACTTGCCTTGGATAAAATAGATACGTAGTTCAATATAAGGAAATCTATCTATACTGCTTTCTTGAACTTTACCAACATTTGCACAATTGGCTTACCAAGCTACTGTCTTTCTATCGAAGTGAAATATACAGTTTGGAAAACACAAGTAATTCTCTTTTCTTCTGAGAAAAACATCATTCTGTTGGTTAATAGAAATCAGAAGTCATTGAAGTGTTTACTAGATGGCTAAGCAATGAGACTTACTAATAGCTCTTCCTTCAGTAAGGGTTATCAGCCTCTGCTTCACTTTCATGTTTTGTGTCTTTTATCTGAAAAGCACTTTTTAGGCCTACAACTCATGACAAACATAATGAAGGTCCATGCAGATTTCAGATTTCTAATCAACTCACTTAATTTGTCAATGAATGCCAACCTATCATATCTGCTTAATGTATAGCATGCTTAAAATAAGCAGAACTGCAGTATATATTAACACAAAGGGGGTATTTCACTGCCAACAAAAGACTGCTGTACACAAGTTTTTAACAATGTGTTACTGATTCCCAAATGGTGTGTTACTGATAGTAAAGTTAGACTTTATAATCATCCCTAGCATGCGTAAAGCACAGAACCCTTGCATTTGTGGAGCATCACTTAATTGTTTGTCTTTTAAGAAACAAAGAATTCCAAACCAGAATTCAAAATATATGGTAGTTAAAGCCCCTTGTTGCTGAGTTAGTAATAGCTAAATCGTTTACCAAGAGATGTACAAATATAGAAGGGATTGCAGACCTCCCAGATCCTGAAATTATCATAAATGAGGAGGAAGCTACACCATTTATATTGAACAAATTTGGGACATATACAGATGTCCTGCTTTTACTTTGGAACTACCACATCAGCTGTTACTAAGAATCAAGTTTTAACAATGTTCATAAAGTTTATGGAGGACTGTTATCAAATATATTGTACAATTTTCAATGTCTGAATGCTGCCATTTGAGCTGCTGACTCAACAGTCATTCCAAATACAGAGTTAAAATTTTAAAACAAAAATTGGACATTCATGTAATCTCTTACACTTGTGAAACTGAACAGCATTAGTGCAGGATTACATTGGTAAAGAAATCTCCATATGGCATTTTCTACCCATTTTAAGTGTGAACCCTACCTTGTATATATGCCGCTCTTGTCAAATTATTTATGTATCATTTGCATAATATAATAATAATATAATTTACATTTGTTCTGCAATTAGTCTGAATTTCAGTAACACCATCGTGTATTGACAAATCTGCACATCCTAAATATCTGGTCAGAAATAAAGAAAAAATAACATAGGTTCTAGTTTAAAAACACATTTCTAGTAAATATTGTTAAAATTCTTCACTAGATAGTTAGGGTTCAAAATTCAACTTGCTTTAGACACCAGCTTAAAAGTACAGTTTCAAACTTCTTTAAGAAGCTAATGCAAAATCCTTTGTTCATTTAGGAAACTTTGTCTTCCATTAACTGCCTTGCTGATTTTGGACAGGGATGGTCACAGAAGAAAAGTGAGTACAAGTGTAGGATACGGGCCTGGTTAAATGTTAAGGATCACCATGGCTAAGAAAAGTGCTTAAGCCAGACTCTTTCTATACTAGGCTATTTAGCCAAGGGACTAAACTGTCCTCTTTTAAAATAGAAGAGCCACAAAAGGCAAAAGGATATGAAGGATCATGTCAGTGCAAGGGTCTGTCTGAAGTTAATACATTTTGGCATTAAGCTTAGCTCTACTATTTTCTGTGACTTGGTAGAAATTGCATAGGACCTCAATACCAGAGCTTCACTGTCTGTAAATGGAAAAATAACTTTTTCTGCTGTATACTGAGATGCATAATGTTAATGCTCATAGAACACAATGTTTTGCTAGCGCTCATGGAACAATGTCAAAGTTTTAGACAAAATATGAAAGTGCAATATATTTCAAAGAGAAAAGCTTTCAATAAATAATTCAATTAAAATCTTACATTCAGACCTCCTACCAACACAAATAATTAATGTATTAGTACTTATCATAACTACTCTTTATCACATTTTAACATCAGTACTGAGTTCAAAATGGAGGTTTTTAGGAAGACATGGTAAGCCACAACATCCTATTCCCAACACCTGCCCTTTTGCAGCTATTGTTCTTATAGGGGTTTGTGGCTGGACAATAAATAAATAATAATCTAAAAAAAAGAACACAAGATCGGAAAACTGAGAAAATTAGCAGACATGCAAGCAAAGAATATTAAGCCGATATTAGAATTATCTTCAAAGCTTGTCTGTTGGTATTACTGGCCTTAAGCATGCATTTGCAAGTTGCATAAAGAAAAAAACCCTCTCAAATGGCTGTTCCGAACCCTAATTGTTGTAATTTATCCATGCATTCCAGCAAAAATTTTTAGTGCTCTGCAGAAATGTTTGTTCACTTGCTGCAAACGATGTCACAAATCTTCACTGCAACAGCTAATATTTTACAATTGATCAAATAAACTGGGATATGTATTCTAAATATGTGACTTAATGAAAACAACTTAAAGATTTATGCTCCATTTAATGTACTTAGCTGAAATCTCATGGGATTGCCAAAGGAGATAAAAACTGCAGCATGGGTTAATGCATAGTTATCTTTGGTTAACTTATATAGCTTAGTAATCAAAGGACATGAAAGGAAAACCTTTGATAAAAAATAGCCTATTTTAAAATTCCACAAAAGACAGCTGCCTTTAAATATAATACAATGCAAATTTTTGTACTTCCGAACAAGAGCACATAGTTAAACTTAATTTGCAATTTATAGACAAGAACAGTATTCTTAGCTGCTTGGGATCCTAGTAACTGTAAAAATCAGTTTCAGGAGAAAAATGAAGAACGTGAAATGATAAATAGTGGTGATACATACACATATTTGCCTCTTCTTGTCTTTCACAAGTTTTTGCAAGACAGCAGTGGAAAATAAGATTCTGCAATTCAGAATGGTACTAAAGATAGAGAAACGAATAAATGATGAGTAAATAGTTATCTAGATCTCTGTCAAATTCCCAACATTTTGCAAACTGAAATATGTAGAAGTAAAAATGCATTTGTTTAACCAATCCACAGAAGAAAAGTGTTACTGATTTTTATAATTTTATCTTCTTGTTGGTGAATATTGCAGTTGATGTAAAAACATCATATAACATTGATGTTATAAATGTTTAAACAAAAATTACTTCATAAATTGCTTCAAGAATTGCACCATGCTCCTTCTGTTCTTGAAAGCAAGATGCAAGCCTTCTCAGCATCCAAGGCAGGTCGTCTATTCCAAATCTGCTTTCAGTGTTTTTAAATGCAGTGTTTGTGCTCAAATCCCCAGAACATACAAATACACATGTTCCTAAATACCAGTGACAGTGAGACTGTCTGAGACTGGGCAGTCTAGATGCTAAGCAACAGAGACTGGGACAGAGAGATTTCACCTAATGCCACTATGCAGCATACGGCATGAATAAACACAGAAGATCAACCCTTAGAAGAATATTCCTCTCTCAAGTGATATATTACAGAAAATAACTAGTTAAGACATTTAAGGTCAGGGGGAAAAATAAAAAGGAGAGAAAATGTTTCTTTATGAGAGTTTTTGTTCTTCTGGGAGAAGGATGGCCAGGTTGGTGTGCCACCTGTGAATGTATCTCTCTGATGTATCTTTATTACTTGTTCATGTACACCTATGGATCCTAGCCCATCTTAATTTTTGCATCTCACTTTCACAAAGACAGAAGAAAGTTATTATTCTGCTGTTACTCCACAGTTTATTTGTCTTTGTGTTTATGAGGCTGAACTGGCTGGTTAATAGCAATATGTTATGCTAAATCATAATAGTGATCACTGAAATCTAGTGTTTGCTATCAAATACAGATTTTGCCATAGAGAGATTTGGGAAATCCAAGAGAAAAAAAAAATTGGTAAGACTGAGTATCTTGCAATATATAGTGAAACTCTGTAGCTGTGTTTATAAAAAATGGAGTGGAGGAAAAAAATTCTGTCCGTCCACGCAGGCAAGGAGAGATGAGAGGGCATGCTGAGAGGCTGTAATGTTAACACTAGATTTCCCCCTTGATGGCTTAATGTCAGCAGGGCTGGTCTTGTTGAAATTAATCCAGGCACAATAATGGCATAAAGACATGCATTTATACCTCTATTGACTTTTCACGTTCACAGGATAATTGTTGTAACATTTTTCTTAAAGGCCAAAGACCCTTTGATGATAAATATATCTCATTACATGGAATTTTATATATAATCATCACATGAATCTCAGTGTAATTCAATGGATGTATTTACCATATGTTAATCCCAGCATAACAAGCCTTTAACCTATGTGACTTAATTATAGGCATATCATATTTACTGTACGAAAAAAATGTTTGTTTTTTTTCATTCACAACTCCTTTTAAAAACCCTTTCACTTTTTTTAACTCTTTTTTCAATTGCCTATCAAAGAGTGCTTCTTCTCTATTCCTCACCCTGCTTGAATGCAGCTCCAGGGAGGTGTGATACTACTATGTATTTGCTTAGCTGACATGAAGATACGTAGAAGTCAAGGAGCTTGGAATGGAAACTTTTGAATAAATCTAGATTGTACTTGAAATGGAACTTTTGAATAAATCTAGATTGTATTTGCCCATGTGTAATTGATTAATTTTGATGAGATTTTTTAGTTAGCAGTAAATGCCAAATATGGCATGTAAGACAATGTTTAAAGCTTAATAATATGGATAGTAAACTCTCTTATTACCCCAAATTTATGTATGGTTAGAAATAAATTGCAGATACAAGGGAAAAGTGAAAGAACTGGATTTACAGTCGGCCCTCTTCCACTTCACGCGCCCCGTATTGCGGCTTCACATCTCAGCGATGTGATTCTTCAGCAATTAAGGAGGCCCCTTTTCACAACTGCACGAGTGACCTGGCACACATGAATATTGAATTGTGCAGTCATGAATATGCAAATCAACCTGCACTTCCACAGTGGTGGCGGCGGCTCCGCCATTTCCCCCCCACTCATCAAGCACGGCCGCTGCAGCAACTGATGCGCAGCAACACAGTGCCGAAACAGCGCCGGGGCGATGTGAGGGTGCAGGGCAAATTTGCATATTAATGAGATGCCATTCTATGTGGAAGTAGGGCTTCATGGGAGACGAACACGACCATGGTACAATGGTATAGGGAACCCGACTGTATTTGGATTAGAAAAAACTCTTTTGCAGGAGCCGAAATTGTGGATACATGTGAAAATATTCAAATATTCTCCCTGATGTCTGCAAGATGGCTGGGATCACAAGATCACAGAATGGTTGAGGTAGGACGGAAACTCTAGAGGTCACTTGGTTCAACCTAGTTCTTGAACAGGGACACCTAGAGGCAATTGTCCAGGACCATATCTAGGTGGGTTTTTTAAAATCTCAAAGGAGAGAGACTCCACAGTCTCCCTGCACAACCTGTAACAGTGTTCAGACATCCTCACAATTAAGAAGAATTTCCTTTTGTTCAGATAGATCATACTGTGTTTCCTTCTGTGTCTACCGCTTTTTGTCCTGCCACTAGGCATTACTCAAAAGAGCCCAGTTCCATGTTTGCACCCTCCTTTCAGGTATTTATTTACATACAGGATGAAATTGCTTTAATTCACATGGGGAAAAATAGATTGCTGTTATCAAAACCATTCAATAATAAGAATTGTGAAATATTGGGCTTTGATGGAGACCATACAACTAGAGGTTTCAAGAGCTGGTTATAAAGTGTAAACTGGAACTTCTCTAGTCCCCTGAAACCTCTGTTCTGTGGAAGTGGTTATATGGTACAGTCTCCTGAGGTGTCTTTCAGCCTTGCAGTTCAGTAATTTTATTACTTTCCTCTTTTTAGTTTCTCCATTCTGTTTATTTTGACCAGTTTGAGAGTACTACTGTTATTTGAGCACAGACATACTCCTAGAAGCCAATGATTTTCTAAACTAGTTCTTGAACCATATGGCCTTTTAAAAATGTAAACAGAATTTAGATATTCTTCCAAGCATATACTTCAACATGGTAGAAAATAAACCCCAGAAAAACAATGTTTCCTTCCTGCAAATGCCATATTCATATGATAGTATCGGCAATATATTGAGAATAAATCAAATAAAATCGTAATTAAATCAGGTTAAAGAAGTAGAATGTACATAAGTTACATGTATTCAAGGTTATAGTGTCAAATGGTATTCAATTACCAGGCTGTAATGATCTACACAAAGTGATTTCTGGACCATCACTGATTATGTCCAAAATTTTGTCAAGTATGAGAGAGTTTCCAGAGGACTGAAAATGGCAAATATAGTAACTGATTTTAAACAAAGCAAAGGAAATGGACCTTGGAATTATAGTCCAGTTAAAGACAGTAAGAGGGACACACCAACAAATTATTAAACAATCCATCATCAAGAAGATAAAAAAGTAAAAAGAAACAGCATAGATTTATCAATAACAGATCACATCAATCTAATATCTTTTTTTGACAGAATGACTGGATAACAGTATAGCAGAAAGCAGGAGATTTGACAAATCTTGACTTCAGTGGGTCTCTCAACACAGCTCTGCATACTGTTCTTACAAATGAGAGCAATGTGGTCTGGATGATTCAGTGAAAAAAGTGTGGCCACGTGGTTGGAAAATAGCACCCAAAATAATAATTAGTACAGAGACTCTGTCAAACTGGAGAGTATTTTAAACTGAATTATACAGGAGTACCTACTGGTGCCTCTGTCCTAGCATGATTTCCACACACAATCTCAATGGCGGGATGGAGGGCACAGGTATATTTTCTATATGTGACATTTCTCCAAAGAGTAAGTGGAACAAGACTGCAAAGCATTTTGACAGTTCAGTCAGAATACAAGCCAGTCTTCAAGTCCTGGAGAAAGCATTCACAAGTGAGCATGAAATGCAGGCAGTGTACCTGCAGAATATTAAACTTAGAGGCATTATATCAGCAATTTTTAAATGAAGAATAAATAGGCAAGATTAATGTTAAAACACCCCAAACACACTGGGCCATAAACTGAACTGTTTCTTGCTATTGCAAAATAGTCTGGAGCTGAAGTAGAAGTGTTGTGTATTAGCTATTGGAGGTGGTGTTCTTGATATTTAAAGCCCCTTGGGTATTGCTCAGACCTCAGCTGGAGTAATGTTTCCCATTTTGGTCACCGCACTTCAGAATAGATACAGACAATTTAGAGAGAATCCAGAGAAGAGCAACAGGAATGATAAGACCTTTGGAAAACGTGACCTACAAGGAAAGGTTGAAGGAGTTGACTTTGTTTAGTCTAGAAAAGGGAAGACTGAAGTGAGGCATGATAATGTCTTCAAATACATAGAGCTTGTTAGAAAGAGTTCAGTGATCAATTATTCTTAAGGACTGAGTGGGATTTCTAGGAGAAGAAAGCCATATAATTTGCAGCAAAGGAGATTCAGGTTACAAGCTTTCCAATTGAAAGGACAGTTAAGGCTTCAAATAGTTCACTGAGGCAGGTTGCAGATTCTCTTTCACTGGAGGTTTTAAAGAACAAGTGAGATATGTCATGTTTGGTTTATGTACAGTGAGGATAGGGAACAAATTATTCTATGTTTGTAGATATCTTCCAGCCCCATATATCTCTGATTCTCATGACAATGAAGCATTGATTCCACAGACATACGAAAGCATATTGTGGGATATATCTATAGACTGCTTCTTGACAGTCATTTGTATGACTGCATTATGGACTGTACTGTATGTTACAGAAATTAAAGAGCTAAAATGTCCCCAGTAAAGATCTTTACTAAGCTTGTTCTTCAAATAATAAATAATGTGAATTTATGTACATGGATAAAATGAGCAAGAGGTCCCATTTATTCTTCACATAAGTGAAATGAACAGATTTCTCTTGGAAATATGAAATAATAAAATATTTTCTTTCTTAGAAGAAAAATTATTTCTTGTCAAACCATGAACCAGTGGGCAGGTAAAATGAACATGAAGACCATGCCCGCTTCATTGGTAGCCTTCTATCTAACTACAATTAATTATATATTCATAAAATTCCATGATTTTTAGCTGATAACAATCACCACATAAACCAAGACAAATATCACAGTGTTTGATCAATGGCAGGAAGTCACTGTAGCATCTGAATCTTGGAGACTAATGTAACTGTTCTGCCCATGTCCAGATGAATATCTAAGCATAAACAAAGTCAAGGAGATGCAAACCAGAATATTAACTGAGTACTGCTTTGGTCCAAGTATGAATAAGTGGGGTTTTTTTGCATTATTACATGAAATTTGTTAATGGCAATGAGAGCTGAACTCTCCCATGAGGATCTCAGTAGAAGAATAGCCCTACTTTGGTAGATCAGCACACAGGAATGCCAAGTACTTAAGACCTATGAATCAAGCCCCTCAAACCATAAAATCAGCTTTAAAATACAGCTTTATAATCTTACAAGGTTGATTTCATTTACCTTCTAAGTGGTGAGCACCCAGATCACATGTTCAGGCTTTTTTCAACAACTTTTAGAAAGTCATTACCTTTTTAATTTTTGTAGGAAGGAGGAAAATACATAAGGCAAATTATACACTTGCAATTATGTCTCTAGCCAATACTAGTTCTCTCAATGGTTCACTCTTCCTCCAGATGTTGGTGAACTGCTTTCACAGAATCACAGAATCACAGAAAATTATGAGTCGGAAGGGACCCACAAGGATCATCTAGTCCAACTCACCGTCTAATACCCGTACAGCGACCAAGAGCACATCCCAGAGTATAATAACAACCTAGATGCCTCACAGTCTAGCAGGCCACTCTGAGCCGGAGGGGGCCCAGGGTCATCCAGCCCTCACCCCCCAGCTAGACCAGCTAGACCATGTCACTAAGCTCCTCGTCCAGTCTTCTCTTAAACACTTCCAGGGACGGCGACTCCACCACCTCCCTGGGCAGCCCATTCCAATATGCAATTACTCTCTCCGTGAAAAACCGCTTCCTAACATTGAGATTAAACCTCCCCTGGCGTAGCTTAAGGCTGTGCCCTCTCGTTCTGGTGTCGTCAGCCTGGAAGAAGAGGTCTACACCCATCTGGCTGCAACCTCCCCGCAGGTAGTTGTAAACAGCAATGAGGTCCCCTCTGAGNGTCATCGACCAGTCGAGTCACTGGATCGTAAAAGGAGATCAGGTTAGTCAGGCAGGACCTGCCTTTGCTTTGCCTCAGCCAACATGGTGATCACCTGATTTTAAGCACTTGAATGTAGGCTGCTACACTGATTCATTGTCAGGGCACTGCCTAGCAGAATTTTAGCTCATGCTATGTAGTTTTCTTTGTGACAACACTTGGATATGGCTTGACAGCACAAGTCCAGGACCAGCACAAGGAATAAACAAAAGAGAAGCCGGAACTCTTAAGTATGACCAACAGTGGGCTTTTTTCTAAGTTTCATTTCCATTTGCCAAAGAAAGAGAAAAGCACACCATATGCGTGCATCTCCAAACAAAGCTAAGTGACAAGCACCCTCCAAAATCCAGGTGATCAATGCTTCATTAAAACTGCATGAAAATTAACAAGAAGAAAATCTTGCTACCATTAAAATTCTCCTGGCAGTATTTAACCTCTCGATTTTCACACTGAGCTTTATTGAACAGGATTAGTTAAAAAAGTTAAAATACTAACTTTCAGCTTTTTCCATGCTATGCTATGGTCTGTGTTGGAAGACAGGACAAGCAGAAACCACAGTCTTCACACAGAAAATAAGAATTACAGTGAATATATACAAAGGGAGTTATATGTACCACATATAACCATATATATCATATTAGTAAGTAATTATTATGTATATACATCTAGATAGGTCCTATTCAGGTATATATTGACATAGAAAAATAGACACACATGTACAAACACAAATATGGGATATATTTATACTCCATAGTCCCTTCCTTATCTGCAGAACACCTCTTTCAACAACAGCACAATTGTAGCCTTTCTTGAAACCTGTTTGAATTTCCCCTTTACTGTGAGGACACTGAATTGACTTTAAACTAACCTCTAGCATGGGATTTCATTTCATACAAAGGAAAGTCAAAAGCCAGCAGGTTAAGACTGGAGCATTAGAGAACGTGGCATCTCCACTGATACAGTGGGTAGGGAGAGGAAGCTATTAACATGTCTGTAACACTTTGCTTTATACACAACTATCCTGCTTTTAACTCCAGCCTTGGTCGCTAAGGTCAGTCAAGACAGGACTGACTAATAGTGTCGCTTTCCTCCTGCCTTGTGGTGCTCAGCCCTGCCGCAGCACGACAGCCTGGCGCTGGAGGGGTTGGTGTCACACCCAGCCGGGGGCGGCGGGAGAACAGCTAATCGTGGCTTTTCATTAAACGGTGGCTGTTAGAAAAGAAGCGTCATGCCGCCATAGCTGTAAAGCTGTTGAAATGAGAGCAACTTAGCCATTCATGAAACACTGTTGTGTTAACACAATAATGAACAGGACATGGTCCCTCATTGTGGAGCAGATGGTGGACTTTCACTCGGCATGAAGGGACCTGAGCACCTAAATTGCTCTAACCATGTGTAAAGAAGTTCGCAAAACACAGCTGTCAGCTCATTATTTCAAGTTTAAAACAAAAGTATATGTGATGAAATGCTCCAACAGCAATTGAATCTTCAGAAGTTTCAGTTCACAAATGCATCCTTCAGACTGCTGTATGCAATGGGCCACTCATATGAAGGTATAAACTGCTGGAGCATGAAGCATTCATTCAATCATGGCATTTTTGAATACAAAATAACAACAGATATATATTTTGCTCAGAAAATATTTTAAGCTGTGACTGTATTTGTACCTGTCATTCAATAGAAAAATCAGTCCCTCTGTAAAAGGCTCTTCTCAAAACCAGTGCACTGGCCCACCAGTAAATAACAGTGCAGGAGAAGTGAGAGCTGCAGGCATTGCCTATCCTCTTCAGTTTTGCCCAGCTTCATAATTTTCTGCTCCTCACAATGTGGTTAGAGATCCAGCACTCCACACAGAAAGCTTTCAGGAGGAAGACAATGGGAATTTTCCCCCTGAAGCTGGGTATTTTGCCCATAGGTACTGCACTAACTCTAATACATGAGTTGGAGAAATCTGTGCCAAATTTAGCACCACAGAACTGAGGATGGAGTATTAAACCAGAGGAGTTAACCTCCAAAAAAACCAGATTCTTTTCTGTACAAAGGAACAGGATATACAACTACAATTTTCTAGCAATTCAGGTTGATGAACTCACAAAAAAAAGGGAAAGGACATAGCAACTGGAGTGCTTAGCCTTTTTTAATTCGAAATTAATTTTGAACAATTATTCCTAGATTTAAAACCAGGCAAAACACATTCCACTTGTTCATAATATCAGATGATTCATTTTACTTTCTCTAAAGAGACTATAGATTAGACAGATGTTTGTTGAAGATAATGCACTGAGAAGCAAATATACATCCAGTAAGGACTTGTATTCAAAACATGCAGAGCCGAAGCTTCACGGGACATCTGAAACCCTGCATCCAGTTATGATACCCCTGTGAGAGGAGGACACCTAGAAACTCAGACCAGTTCAGCTTAGGACC
This sequence comes from Pitta sordida, assembly GCA_013390025.1. NCBI lineage: Eukaryota > Metazoa > Chordata > Aves > Passeriformes > Pittidae > Pitta > Pitta sordida. The sequence continues at coordinate 145,489 of WEKX01025121.1, forward strand.
TTTAGCTGGACAGGCTGGAGCCCTTGCCCCATAAGGGAAGGTGGGTGGAGCTGGGCTGCTCCAGCCTGGAGAAGGGGCAGTTTCAGGCACTTAAGAGCATCCTGCCAGTACCTGCTGGGAGTCTGCGCAATTTCCATCCTTTTTGGTTTTCAAGAACAATCTCTATAAAATAATACCCTATATACGTACTAATAACACAATACAGAAAATATGATAGTTATGTACTTATAATGATGATCATATTTGCTGTGGGCCTAATCAACAGGATTATTAAATCAGCATAAGCCTAAGGACTGGAGGACAAGCCCTGTGGGGANTTAGGCTAAAAAGTTTGTTGCCACTTCATTTACAGTCAGTAGAGAGTTACAGACTGTGTTGGAGAGTGATTCAGCGCAGCACTGTCTGACCTGACTCCTTGTTTCCCTCTGTGGCTGGAGAGAAGACAGTATAACAGGGAAACTGACTTAATCATGAAAACTGATCTTCCTTAGTCTCTCACATTCCCCTTCTATATCTCATATAGTCAACCTAGAACAGGAGGATTCTTAGTTAGTTGAAATTGAATTTTTTGGTGATACTTTCTTTCCTGGCAGTATTCTCAATGCATAGAACACAGATCCTGGAGAGATGCTTCACTACTTCAGTGTAGCAGTGGGATTTGAAAAGCTTGGAAGATCCTGTATAATGTGTTCTGTTGTGATATTAAAACACATAGACAGGAACTATTGAATTAGGTTCAAAGACTCTTGTTAGTTCTGTGAGTCAATTCTATATATTCAATGTGTCTAGAGCTGCCAGTGGGGAAGAGGAATCAGTCCTCAGTTTGAAGGTATGAAGAATTTAATAATTTCTTTAAATGTAAAAAAATTAAATTTTCATTTTCTTTGTGAACATTTTATTTTCTTTGGTACTTACACTCCAGAAATCATTTAGTGGGAAGAGTTTGTAAATTAATGGGAACTGCAGAATTAGTGCAATGCACATCTGAATTCACTCAAGTGGATTCTGTCTTGAGTTTACAGCTATGAAGATTACAGTAGTCCAAAATCTGGTCCATGTTTTCTTTTTCACTAGAAGCTTTCAGCTGAAGAATGACAACATGGCCATCTTCATGACTTCAAATTGAAGTCTTTTCTCAGCTCTGTACTCAGTATTAGAGTTCGAGTATCAGATTGGGTTCTTGAAAGCTATCAAAGTAGTATTGTTTTATGTTACAGATTCGGGCTACTGAAGTGAAATGCAGAAATACAGGCTGCATACAACAAGAAACACCTGGGCTTCCAACAATTCCCCATCAGGGGGTTTATTTTACTAGCAAGCACTCCTTAAATGCCTGTTATTAAAATGAGAAAAATAAAAGGCCTTTTGTTACTTCATATTATTTTGAAAATAATGTTGATGCTGCGTAAATCCTTTCAGTGGTGGAACAATTATTTTGAAAACAATTCATTATATTTGGTCACTGTCTCAGAATGCCAAAAAGGTACGTTTTTCCAACAGTAAGGTTATTTTTAACTTGAAAAAGAAAACCACAAAACGTAATTTGTTAAATAGATTTTTGAACATGCCAGCAACATGAACTTATTCTTTTTTCCTACTGGTTATAAAACAAGGAACTTCTACAATATGGACATAGTAAATGCTACCTATTAATAATATATAGGCACCGCAGAGAAATGACCAGATGAATATATTTATTTTTACAAGGCTATGCTGTTATACACCTTAAATATTGCAAGCCTTGTAGAAGAAAATAGCCATTATAAAGAGTGATGAAGAGTTTTCCATACTGAAACCTTCTAAAAAGCTTCAAACGTTTTGAAGCGTCTTGCATCAGCAATGCACTCTCGCTTCACTACATAAATGTTTGTGTACACATGGGAATACATGTGCATATGTCACTGGGTCTTCAATCTACTTAGGTTTGCTGTTGTGCCCTGCATTCAGGACTTTGTTCTGGGCATCATATTGAGCTGGGCAAGAATGTCTCTGAGAAACTGGCATAGATAGGATTATTTTTCAGTTCAAGTCTCTCTCCCACACCCCCTTGCTTATTGGGCCAGCACACTTTTTATGACTTAGGTGTCACTAAACACTACAATGAGGCTCATTTTTCTTTAAAATCAAAATTCAAAGCAGGAACCAGAGAAAGTGGGAGAAAAACTGGAAGGTGTATGATGATGTGAAATATGGTACTATAAGAAAGCAATCCCTTTTTCCGCAGTCACGTACTGCTTAGTGGGTTCTGTAGAGCCTCAGCACTGCCTGTTGGTCACGGGTTAGCAAGGTGTGTGTGGCTGAAATTGAGGAAAATGGATAGGCAGGGAAATGAAAAGATAGTATAGAAGGATGAGTTTTGGTGCTGATAGTAGCCCTTGACTAGTTAAAATGTGCAGTAACGGGAAAGATATACAGGATAGTCTATTGCCACACAATCCCACACACATTAGTACAATTATGACCAAGTTACAGCACACCTGTCATGCCTAGTCCTTTCTTTTCTGGTTTTCATGATAATGTATTACAATACTTTGTGGTAATAGCTAAAAAATAGAAAGTAATTTTCTAAACCATTATGATTTTGAATACATTATCCCATCTCAAACTCATTCCAATATCACTGCAGAATTAAAGGAAAATAGGAATCTTAACTGCACACTGAGTACAGGAGTGGGGAAAAATAAAAATAAGGCATCTGACCATTGTCATGAGTGTCACAGATTGAAACCCGACCTCTTAACTTTTTTTATTCAAGTTTCAATGAAATAGATTGTGGCTTATATTTCTTACTCAATTACTCAGAGCAAAACAGGGACATTTAGGCATCACTTAGGTGTATATACATTGGATACAAATTGTGTCCCAGATTTTTCTAGAATAACAGTAGACACTTCTTGGGCATGAGATTAAAAAAAATAATTAGTGGATATGTGAATCTATGCCTTATAAGTAGGCAAGTATATAATAAAAAATATATATGAGTCAGGATAAAAAGTCCTGTGAAATAGACTGCATTCTGGTATGGCAGTTCTGTGAATAACTATTTTGAAAGTTAGTTTAGAAAATAATTAAATGTAAACTAATTTTAATATACAAATGTCTGACAGGAACTTGAAGTCCAACCCTTAACCCTGAAAAAAAAGATAAAATAAATTTAGATTAAAAAAGGATTTGAATTTCTCTAAAACCCACAGAATGTTGCCATTTAGTAATGACATTCCCTTTCCATTTGACCTCAGCTTGACATGCTGAATTGCTCTGAACATCCACCACCATGTACAGAAAGTCTTACTTCTTAACTCTTGCCATTCTAATTTGCACACAAAAATGCATTAAAAGGGATATTAAGGCAGTGACATAGAACAATGAAAGCAACAAATTCATAAATAATTAGGAAATATACCCTATAAAATGTTCTTCAGTGCAAAAGGACATGCCAATACATCACAGGCGATAGAGTTCCATTAGAAAACAATGGAGTTTTCTGATACTGTCCTGTACTCATTTTACAGAGGAAAAAAGTGTAACTGCAGCTGGTAAAGAGAACTAGAATATATATATGCTTATAAATATTATGGCTAATCCAGGGATGAAGTCAGCACCATTCTTCCAGAGGTGTGGATATCTAAAGGACTGCCTAAAACATATTTCAGACTTTATTCTCCTGTGTAAACTATATTTATGAAGGCATCAAAGGCACACTCATTTCTTTCCTTTATCTTTCCTTGTAGTTTCTCCAAATTCTGCAGAAATCAGGTGGAGAGACACAGGAATCAAATAGTACAAATGTGAGAGCTCTTAATTCTTCATATGTGTGGGGGTCGGTCTGCATTCTTGCAAGGAAGTGTGAAAGTATTAAACTGATGTGAACAAAGACCTACTTTAACCAGGTAGAGTTCCAGCTTCCCACAGTTTTCAGGCAATGACAAAGTGCTAACATGGCATAAGGATGGCTCAAGAAGTAGGGTGGGTTTTGATATCTGGCCATTAATGTCAGTGAGACATAGAGCTATATCATAGGCCTCTGGAAGATGACATTGTAAGCTCTTTGTGAATCTCCTCTGAAGAAGAGAAGCAGGAACTGTTTCATATATGTGATATATATTCATATATGTAATATATGAAACAGCCTACACAACCGTAAGTGTTAAATAATATATTGGCACGGTTGAGGGGCATATAAATTTTGCTGAAGGGAGAATAAGTTGATAATAGTATTAGCTACTTTTAGTATTTTCTATCAAGAAGATATGAGGTAAAATTTCTTTGAATATTGTAAGGCAGTATTTTTTTTTTTGTTTTACCTCCAGGCCCCATTTGCCTAGTTCCTTTCCCCAGTGGTCTTTCACAGATACTTTCTTGATACCAAACTGTCAGATGCAGCCCTGCCACAGTGTAAGCCTCTCAAAGTCAGATCTGTCATAATTATAGTCTGTGTTTCTTAAAGAATCGCCCATCTGTACTCAATTCAGAATGGTGACTAAGTAAAGGGAGCAGTGACAAAATTGATAACAAAACAGTGATATTTTTTGTTTAACAGAGTAGGTCAGTTCCCAAATCAGCATACAGACTACAAACAAGGAGGCAAAATCTGATGAAAGGAAAGATATTACCGATCCCACTAAATGGGATTATGCCACTGCAGAACTGGGCTTTGTGTCTTCTTCTCTTTTCTTGTGTTCCAGCTGTTTCCCGCCATTGCACAAAATTTTCAGTATAAAAAGGTCGTGAAACTTTTTGTACTTACACTTTGTAAATATATTCTAGGTAGAAACATGTCTGTAGTTTGAAGGCATGCCAGTTATATAAAGGAGTTAAATGGTTAAATCTACTGCATGGCATTAAAGATCGGTGGTTACATACTAATTTTTAGAGGTATCTGACTCAACCTAAAGCATTATTGTTGGCATTTCTTTTTTTTACCCTAAATGAACAAATAAAGCTTATGCTTATGGATACATGATGTTTGTTCTTTGTAAGTATTCAGATGATCACCTAGTATTTTTGAAATTATTTTCAAGTCTGAAATTACGGTAGAAGGAACAGTTGTCTGGGAATCAATATCAGAACTGCATTCTTTTTTTATTAACTATTTTTAAAATTACAATTTTCATTCCCTCTTTTCATATATCATTCTTATATTTTAAAAATGTCTTCCAATTAAAGAGGCGAAAAAGATATTAAGACAGATGAAAAATCTCAGACTTTTTACCAAATGTAGACAGCAAACAGCCATCTGTTTCAAAATGGAAGCCCAGTGAAGATACTCCTAATATTTTCAATGGGATTTGGTGTCAGTAGCAGCAAGGATGAGGGTGTTCCAAGAGGAAAGACAAGCCAGGAGATGATGACACCTGCAAAGGAAAAGGCAATATTTTCACCAGTGAGATGCTGTCAATTCTCTCAAGAGAATAATGGAGGTAAGAGGTAAATTTTCCTACTAGATGCTCATAAAAGGAGTGTTTTCCCCAGTTGGTTTTTAATATCCTCTCTGCCAAGGTCTTTTATAAATACTTTCTAAATGTCCCAAGTTTGGAAGTCAAGACTTCCTTTGCAGTCCCTTCACATAATACACATTTGGATTTCTTCTCCAGTAGTCTCCCTAATTTACTGTTTGTCATTTTGACTGAATGAAGTAAAGCAGTAAAAGCTTAATTCACCATTGAAATACACATACTCAGCTCCAGGAGCACATCTCTTAATTTAATGCTTCTAGATTTTTTTTTTCTATCCCAAGTCACATATGCCTGTGTACATCTCACTTATCCAGTTTGCTTTCTTCTAGCACTCTTACATCTATAACCATAAGGTCTTTGGTGCCATCACTCTTACATATCCTGTTCTTTCACTGTAAGGTCTCTTGTTCTCTTACCCCTAAATATCTCTTGCTATAGCAGGTTTCTCCAAGTTTCACCCACTCCTCAAGTCTGTTGTTGTCTGTTGTCTCTTGTCTGTTGTGAACTGTTATTACAAGTGTGAAACAGCTAGAAAATTATGTATTTTTATCTGAAAAATATTGTGATTTTGTTATTTCTTTGCCCATGTTTCTAACCTCTCTATGATTTTTTGTGTCATTTCTCATTTCCTGCAATATCTCTCATCCACTTTAGTACAAACTAAAATATTGTTAACATGCTGGCTGCTGCTTCATCTCAAGATCATTAATTGCACTATTAAAGCCTGGAACTACTATTTAAGAGTACCACTGCCCTCCACAGGGGAGAATGCCAGATGTACTGAACTGTGTGCAAAATACTGTGTCTGTAAAGCCACCCCTCAAGGAGAGTCTTCTTCATTTCATCTGGCAGAAACCATTGATTGTCAGTGCAATAGCCTGGAAGGACAGAAACGTGATGATGGTATGTTCAATGTATTGGTGAGATCACCTAGGGAATGAAGATTCTCAGAAGCCCTGTCCATCTAATCACATTTACCAGAGGCTGCCTCTGAGTAAATCACAACACATGAATACTCGCTCTTTAATTTTGACACTTGATGAATAGTAGACAGAAGAGTTAATCCTTTGCTCTCCTTGAGAAAGCCTGTGTCATGCAATTACTTTCTATGAGTTGTCTCTATGTCTCTGTTAATCCCTATCTCCCAGAGCAAATATTCCTTCTTCCTATGAAATCCTTTTATTTTGGAACCTTCTCATTTGCAGAGATGCATTACTCTCTAGTCAAAAGCACTTGTCTGAAAGCCAATGAAGTAATTTAGTGAATCTTTTCTCCTGCAAATCCTATGCAGTAACATTATTTTACTCTGAGAAATCTACACCTTCTTTGTCTCAGCTTTATCTTTACCACAGAGTCTATGAGGTTCACAGGTGTCTCAGTCTTCTGTAAAACTCACTTTCACAGGGTTAGTAGCTGCTACTGAACCAGATCAAGCAGAAGAAGGAAGCTTGAAGTGTTCTCCTAACAACACTTAGTCTACTGAATGGCATCTTTACTGATACGGTCCTGATTCACCACTACTCACTGGAGTATGGCAAACGCTGAATAACTAAATTTGAAAAAGTATTTTGCGCAAGGTAACATTTCTTTGGGTGCCTGAATGTTTTTCACCTTATCTGGAAGCTACTGATTAACTGCATTACGAAAGATCATTTCCCAATACAGAGAATTAGGACTGGCCACATCATTCTCGTCATTAACATATGTGCTCATCTATAAGCTCAGTCCTTATAAAAGTCCTTTACTTTTATATGTACTGAAGTATTCTGACATAAGATGATCACAGAGGAACAGTGAGTAATATTCACTCCTTCACTTCTGGTTTACTCTGGACTGATTCCACCAACACCAGCAATGAGGTGTCTCCTTTTTTTGTTCCCCTATAAATAAATACAAGAATGGCCAGTTTTACTTCTCATTATTTATAAATAACAATGTGGAATGTTATCTCAAAAGGAAATTTTGGTAGTGAAGTTACATATCCTTTACAAGAGGGATTTATGATGGGAACATATACAGAAAGAAGCTATACCCTTGGTATTGTAATTAAGCTTTTAAAACATCCGATAATTTGGTGTTATTTGTTTTTCCTTTCTTTGATGAACTGATAAATGTCACTTGAATATTTGCATGAGCATTCAGTAGAGAGACTGGTTTTCTTCAAAAGGAAATAGCACGCACACTTATTCTTCCTCTGCTGTATTCTAAATGGTACCTTGGCAGAATTATGAAATAAAAATGAATGTTTTTAAAGGCATTTGTGGAGTCTGGGGAATAAATGATAGAATTTTCTTATATTTCTCATATATGCAGATAACAGATACATTTAATGCAAGAAGGAAATAGAATTTTAATAGAATTTTTAACTAAAGATCTTGAAACAAAACTAGACATACATTTTAATTGAATTTCTGGCTCAAATTACAGCGAACCATTATAAATCATTAGGAATCAGTTTTAAAACTGCTTTCACTTTTACCCGTATTACAAACACAGAGGTAAGCTTTTACAGCTACAGATAAGTGTTAATAAATTACCCGAATTTCAAAATTAATGGCTGCCCGGCTGCTTTGGGGAGATATCATTGTGTTTCATGAATATTTTGATTTTGTGATTAGATCAAAATGCACTGAATTCCTAAACAGTCATAACTAAGGTCTGCTGATCATAAACTGTTCTTTTTTAATAAATTATATTCCTCACAAATCTGCTGATATGGAATAATTAGAAATTGGTTGCCTGCATTTACTGTAATATTTGCATGACTTTAGATCTCCACCTACTGATCTAGTGGCTGGCAGGAAATGTACATTTTGTACATTTCTAAATATACCTTGCCTGCAGAGATAATGGTTTATATTGTGATGTTAAGAAGGTTTTTATTTGCAAAAAACAAAGAGGTGTCACTTGCCAGTTCTGGAAGACATTGATTAGGCTGTTTATGTCATTCCTATTCAGAACTTATTATTTACAGCTTTCCTGTTTCCTTTCCTTTGTAGGCGATAATGATCTGTCTCCTGTAAACTGCTTAAAGTGTGCCTATTTTCTTTTTTTTTTTTTTTTAGGGAGTCTTGAAATACATTTTATAGAAGGCAAGAATATTGAAATGGAATGTAAACTGGGTAAAATACAGCATATTAATCGAAAATTATATCTGTCAGTATAATCTTTAAATTAAGTGGTATACAAATATTTATAGTTAGGGGAAACGAAAATTGCAAATCCATTTTTCATTGTGGAAGGCACGTGTGTCTGAATGTGATCCTGTAAGACACCCATGCATTCCACAATTAAATGCACTTATATTTGGGGAACTATTCATTTTAACAGTATTATACATATGCATATTTGGTTTTTGCTACAGATCTTCATTGAGGGGAGTGTGCATTGCTATCTGCCATTCGGCTCTTAGAATGGCCTAAGCATGCAGTGTCCCTATGGATGCTTTATAACCAGGTGTTTTATGGAACATTTTAAATTTAGAGAGGTAGTTTCACTTTTCTGGCATATGCAGTAGAGATTTAACATAATTGTTAGTGCTTACTGTATTAACTTCGTCAAATGTTAAAATCAATGCATAAAAGGGGCAGGCTACAGCAAACTATATAACCTACTTAGATGACAGGAGAAGTGTATTTGGGATATTCATATGCTAAAAACAGAATAATCCTTCGTTTCAAAAAAAGCAAATGGAAATTTTTACCATTGCCATGGGTCTCTGATGTGAATGATACACCAAGGAGAATGTACTGATGACAGGCAAAATCTTCAGCCAATTCAGAAGACTTATAATTTATTCTAATGATGCTATTCCTTTTTGAAGAAAAGTTGACCCTGCGGCCCGTTTTCTCCCCATTGCTGCCATAGGTGTTTCTGCAGCCCATTGAATAGCTTCTTATTCACACACTGAAGAACTGGTCCTGTAAACGAAAAAATACAAAAAGTGATCAAGGATGAAGATGTTAATTGGCCACAATTATGCTCTTTCATAATTTCAGTCAAGATTTTGTGTTGTTTATTTTTACCCCGTTCTCCCTGGTAGTGTGACCTACTTGTATGAAAACTTAATCCTGAGTTTTATTAGCAATGTATCCTGTATCAGTTTCAACTCAACACAAATTAAATCTATTTTCTTTTTTAAAATGAACAAAATCAGTGCTATAGAACAATCCCATTGCCTCCACTTGTTGAATCACATACATTTATTTATGCTTCATCATTAGCCCTCAAAGCTGCCGCAGGAATATTAATCTCTATAGAAAATGTTTCTGCAATTGTGAAAAATCTGATAATTTGGCCAAGCACATGTTCATAAATGTGGAGTTAAAAACGAGAATCATGTGTGCCATGCCCCTCCCACTGGTCATACTGGAAACCGGACTCCTGGTTTCCTTATTGGAAACCTGGCACCCTGGCTGCAAGCCCATAGTTCAGAGCCTAGGGGAGTCCTGGCCCTACCTTCAGCACAGCTTTCTAGTTCCAGTAACTTCTGGTTAGAAGCAAACCCAGATGGCAGGGTACATCATGTGGAGGGGCTTTCTCTGTCTGCATAGGTCGGGCACATTGCCTAGGCAAGGGGGCGTGTGACCCACTGCCTTTAGAGACACAGGTTCACAGGATATTCCGAGTTGGAAGGGCCCTCAAGGATCATCTAGTCCAATGCCCAAGCCAGCGCCCACCAGGGATTGAACCCACAACCCTGGAGCCATGGGCACCACGCTCCATCCATCTGAGCATCCCACCGTCAGGACCATGTCACTGATAGGAAACTGAAAAGAAGGAAGATGCTCTCCTAGCACCAAACAAGGTGGAAATCTTTCATTCTGTAAAGGTTTCTTCAGCAAAAGTTTCTGACAGGAAATTAACTTTTCCTTAGAGGAAACACTCTGTCTTCATTAGTTATACTGGAAGCCAAGAAAAACCAGCCTCCTGACTTTAGCATGCAAATTGGGCATCAAATTATACAAATAACAAATAACTGTGTTAAGACAGTGCACAATGCAAATCATTAATAATTGAATTGAGCTGGCATGATGTTTCTCTGGGGTTTTTTGCTTTTTTTTTCTAAATTGTTAAATTGGAATCTGCAAAATAACTTGGAAAATAAGACTGAAATGGGAAAAAATAAATAACCAGGCTGATGTATCCTCCAGAACTCCTGACAGCTGAGGAGTATTTGATGTTCTGTGGACCAGAGACCTATAGATAGAAAATCACATGGCCTAGAGTCAGAAAAAAATGTTTTACTTTGAAAGCTATGTTTGACTAAGATATGCTTAAAAAGTACTATGTAGGACATGAGAGCTGCTATGGTTACAGCAGTGAAGATTGTTTTATTTGAACCTAAAGATTTCTTTGAGAATCCTAATTCTACCCTTAGCGGATATAGCTAACTCCCATTGATGTTAGTTCTTCATGGGACAAAGTTTGGGCCAGAGGATTGTTAACTGTTCTAATTCTTATGAAAAGAGAATATACATTTCTCCTTGCAAAGAAATAACAAGGGATAATCTGAACTGCTTTAAGCCACCATCAGGAGGAAGAATTATTATCTTTTCTTTTCACAAGAAAAAAAAAGAACCTACATTTAAGCTAATATTGACAGATCTCTGCAGACCAGAAAAGAAACAATCCCTCAGCCTAAGCAAAGCAAAGAGATCAGTTCCCAACATCCATTCACAGACCAGCTGCTGGTGAAAGAGAATAGAGGAGCCAGGAGCCAGAGGAACAGATGTGTTTGATGAGATGTGTGCAGAGCATATTCCTGGGACACAGTAAGTAGACCCAGCTATTTAGCAGCTTTTGTAAAGCACCTTTTGTGTGGAGAATAAATAGACTAAAATATGATCCTGAAGATTTCAGGATCATACATGGCATAAGAAACTTGAGGAGCATCAGTGTTCTGCTGCTGAATTATTTGTACCTGCACATGTTTGCTTTAGTGATAGTGACTTCAAAGCGCTGTGATGACAGTCATTCTGCATAATGCTAAACAGCCGAGCCTGTTTTAACAAGGGGACAGGATTATATTTTCAACAGTTCTGGTGCTATTTGCTTTGTGCAAGTGCTTAATTGTATGTTAAATTGACTGTAGACATGATCTATTAAAGCTTAGTTTTTCAAGGGTACCTCAGGCAGTCAGCGTCCATCTCCCTGTGACATGCTGTGTGATTTGAGCAGGGAACCCCCTTAGGCTCATGTAAATATCCCGCCTCCCTGTGTTACTGGACAGACATGGTGAGCATCTTCCTGATTCAGGTGGACTAATTAGTCAATATTTATATTGTGTTCTGCAGGCCATAAAATAGAAGCACTAAATGTTGTTGTTTTTATTATTAAATTACAGGAGGAAGTTGCAGAAACCTTCCCTGGAGCCCTCAAGTGATGGCTATGAGTCACAACCCTGCTCACACAGATTGTGTTAGAATATCCAGCCCCAGGAATGCCCTGGGAAATTCTTGAACATCATGCATGTGGTCATGTCTCTTGCCCCTGAGATACGGCAAACAGCACATGTGTGACATGAAAAGGGAGCATCATCCCCTTAATCTCAAAGAAATAAAGACCCCATTCATTGCCTAGGTTGCAATGAAATACAGTGTCAAAGACAGAGCACCACAATCTCTCGCGTTGCCTAGCAGTACCTAAACTGCAGGACTACTTCAGTATATAGCAAAAACAGTGCTTAGCCTATATCATGGAGTCTTTGGAGATCTGGAATTTTGCTTATTACTTTCCTACATCCTTCCTTAAGAGGCTGACTGATCCCCTTGTCTTCCATTCCTCCCTGGCCATCCAGAACCTTCTTTCCTCCACCACTGGTGTGATGTACATCTCTGCAGAGCAGAACTCCCTCGATATGGGGATCATGACAAATTATATGGTCAAGCGATTGGGAAGACTGTTTTCCTCTTTTGAGTCTATTTGGTAAGGATTACAACGGAAGGAGCAGTCAGAATTAAATGAATAGGAAGTGCATGTTAGAAGGGAACCTGGAATTACTGAGCATGTTGCTACTGCAGTCCCTTGCAGATAAAGACAAAAGAGGTCAGTTCAGTTGCCAGGGGCAACTGGGATATGTGGCTGGTAATATTTGGCTAATTAGAAGTCCCTCTTCATTTACCTCTATTCCATCAGAGCAGAGGACATCAGTGTTTAGAAATGAACAGTGTATTTAGAATCTGCTAAAACACTCATCTTCACTAAACACCGCTTATGGGGTTTTAAGACTTTCCAGCTCTCTCTGGAACCAATTTAGTTCCTTGTGTGTGGGAACATCACTATCATTATCAAGTTGAAATAGTATGCCTTCTATTCAAGTCCATCCTTGTGCCTGACTTTGTGCTTAGTAATGCACATATTAATACCATGACACAGCAAAGCAAAATTATTCTGCAATGTAAAAGAAGATCAGTTTAAGAAATGAAACCCGGGCTTCTGCATGCTTGGAAGCTTTGCAACCAACTAAGAGTGTTCCATGAAGTGTGAGAAACACAACATTGGGTCATGCATACTGCTGTTTATAAAGTAGCCACTGCCAATCTTGCAAAGATGAGCAAATTAGAGTTCTGCTGAAAAAGTCAGATGTACAAAATATTGATGTATTACCTAGATTCTTCCTTACCAGAATGGCAACTGGATACGCTAAAAGCAGAGTTAGTTGAAGAAGGGGAACATTACCTATGAATATTTATTCATCTCATGTGTGGGATAAATTTCTTCAAACTGGATTCATGACTAGTATGTGAAAGAGAGCTCATAAATCTGAAATAGGCCAAAGTTAGGTAGAGTAAATCAAGGGAAGACGGGTATCTTTAAGTATCTTCAACTCAGGAGAACAAGTAAACCCAAGAGTATTCCCTCATGGCACAAGAATGTTCAACTTAGAGGTATCTGTATTATGTCTGAGCTAGATATGTACTCACATATCAAAGAAAAGGGCTGTGAAAAAAAATGGTCTGAGACTCTAAAGCAATAAAAACGCTTTTGAACATCCTCCATCCTGATGCTAAGCATAGTTCCCACCTGCCAGGTGGGCTTGCTGAGCATTACTGTACAGTGTTGTGCAGGTGTCTGTTAAGATGCAGTGGAGCTTACAGGAGCAAGAACAACCCCACTAATTGTTGCTCTTGCTGCTGCCTTGCCCTATTGAGTTTTTATGCCTTCAGCACAGGCGTGGGAGGTTGCTGTCCCTCTGACAGGATTCCTTCTCTGTTTGATAAACTGCTTAGCCCATTTTGGGGCAAGCAGTTTAGACCAACATTTTCAAAATTAAGCACATCAGCCAGACACTTTAACCCATGTTAGTCACTTGAAAGAGTGCGCAGATTCCACAGCATGTAAGAGCCATTGCTATCACAAGATTGATTTGGAGGTATTAGTACTCAGCAGCTCTAAAAACTAGGCCATTTTATTTAGCCTCCTAAAGTCAAAATCAAATACTTAGCTTTAGGCAACTTCATCCTGAACCTTGGTCCTGATCTCTCCTTTAGTTCTCTGCTAAGGAGAAGGATGAAAATAGTTACTGTGTGTCGTGGTTTGAGCCTGGCTGGATGCCAGAGACCCACCCCAACTTCTCCTGAAGGAGAAAACTAGAAAAACAAGCTGGAAAATAAAACTGGAAAATAAAATGAAACTGGTCACAGGCAAAAAAACCAAGGCATACTACAAACAAAGAATATAAAGAATTTATTTTCTAACTAATAAGATCAGAACTGCAAAGGAAGCATCATCTAGAAGGCAACTTTTCCCCCCCTCCCCTCCTTCTCTTACAACAGATGTAATATTCCCTTTTTCACCAGGAGACAAAGGGGGAACATAGGGTAGGGGTAAACCAGGCAAGTTGGTATTATCGACCAGATCCAGGGTAGGAACCATCTCTCTGCCCTTCCATAAAGTTCTCTCTCTCTCACACGAGAGGAGAAGTCTTTCATGACCCCTCCCAAGTGAGATCTCGACCCGAGGACGACAGTTCTTCCGAAATTCTCTGTTGTCCAGAAGTCACAGCCAGGATTGCAGCTTTTAAGTACTGGCTTCTTACAATGTCATAATGAGCCCACCCAAAGTACATAATTCATATCCTACAACAATACACAAAAGTCTGTCCAGAGGATTTCTGCCGAGCTGTCAGCTAGCTCCAGGCTTGTCTTGTGTTTCTGGGCTCCGAAGAACATCGGCTGTTTTTCCAGCTTTACCTCTCCATCTTCAGTCGTGGCTTAGATGGATTCTGCAGTACTGGTTCTCTCTCTCTCTGGTCCATAGGTTTTTCACCATGGTCGGTCCAATTCACAAGTGGCAGCGGGATGCCTGGAAGAACATCTCTACCCCTTCTCTCGTGAGCCTGGGGGCCTTCAATCTCTCAGCCTCCCGACGCAGGTTCTGAGCCGGCACCTACATCTTGTTACTAAAACTTTTTTTTCTCTCCCGAGTATGTTATTCACAGAGACGCCTCTATCTCTATAATCTTGAAGGCCCTGGCAGCACGGAGAGCCCAGGCAAGAACTGAGCTCATAGTATTCATAGTATTCATAGTATGGGCAAGGTTGGAGAGGACCTTGAAGATCATCTAGTCCAACCTATAATCCAACTAAACCTAACACTTACATCTAGATCATATCATTCAGCACCTCATCCAGCCTACCCTTGAACACCTCCAGGGATGGCGACTCAACCACCTCTGCAGGCAACCTATTCCAAAACCAGATCATTGATAGTCTTCTTTACATATATCTTACGCATGAGCTTGCTAACTCATGCATATCAGCAACACATACATCAACACATCAGCAACACATACATCAGAGTGTTTGGGATTTTCCCAAATGCTGTGTTGCCCTCCATAATTTTTCTCATGCCATTAGCTGTTAACCTCCTCGCTGCCAGAGCAGCAAAAAACACCCTAAACCATAACACTGTGTAAATAAATTAGAGTAGTTTTAAAGATTAGTTAGGGCTTGCAAAATGTTATGCAATACGTTGAAGCATATCCACTTTTGTTCAGTACAGACAGTGAAAATAAAAAAAAATTACATTTATCTAACTCTTTCCGTCACCCACATTACAGTATTATTCAAGTTGTACATTAAACTTATGTTTTCCACATGAGTTGACTCTCTCTAGAGCAAGAATGGAACTGTTGCAGGATGGTTCCTTTGGATTATGGTCATTTTGTTTTAAATTAAAAAGGTTCTTCGAGTTTCCAATAGATAATTCAATGAAGAAGTTTTCCACAAGCTAAGAAGGAAATTAATGAAGTTGATGAGAGGAAGATCAAGAAAATTTTTTCTCATACAGAGAAACATTAACATTTACTTCATGAATGAACGATAGGAAGGCCAAATAAAATAAGTATTACATTTGTAGCTGTAGCTAGACACATTATAGCTAAATGTTTGTCATCTTGGACTGGTGGTAACATATATGATTTTTGCATCTTCAAGGAGTTTAGAATTACAGGTATGATTGTAGTTTTGCATAAAAGCTGGATTATGGAGCTTACTTTAAAAATCCTTCAATTTTGCCACTAAATAATGAGTAGATTATAGTGATAAGAACACAAAATAATTTAAGATCTTAGAAGAATCCATCTACATGAGATTTATATATATATATATACATATTTATTATAAATAGATATAAAACTATTATAAAGAACATTCTTAAACTGCTGCAAGAAGTTAAAGGGATTCATTGGACAGCCTGACACATTAATTCTGTTGTATGAGTAGACTGAATTTACTTTGGGAATAACTGCATGTCCACAACTGTAGTAATCCAAATGGACCTACTTTAAAGAGTAATTATTTGTGAACAAGGAGCGCATAACCAGGCTCAAGGTCTTCTTGCAAATGCTGACTACTTCTAATTTTGCATACCAACAACTCAGAGTTGTCAACTCCCACTAGCTCATGGCTATATTAATCCAAAAAGCTCACCTTTTTGCTAGTGTGAAGTAAACAAGGGTGATGTAACTTTCCCCTCAGTGATGAATTTCAAAAAACAGTATTATTTAAAGAAAATAGAGAAAATTATGAATTTCATAGAACAATTTAAAGGAACATCATCCAATGCAGGGTCAAGTAAACTGTTGCTCAAGCTGTTTTCCAGATTTTGTTTTTAGATTTTTAATCTAAAAAAATGTGCTTTATACAAAGCACACTTTCTGTTCTAAAGGCTAAAAAACTTTTGGCATCTCCTGGCTATAATCATAAACTTTCAGTGTGCTGTGGAGTAATTGCTGGATGGATGGTGTGAGGTCTTGGTAGAGCTGGACATCTCTGACACTTGGAAACACATTTTTCACTTAAAAGTTATTCAAGGTCATAGGATTTAGTCCAGGAATCCAGCGGGATAATTAAAAAAAAAAAAAAAAAAAAAGATATCATATAACTAGCTTCATTAACCAAAATAGAAAATCCGTCATAAGGGGTAATTTTGTTTGAAAGTTTGACTATCCATTTTACATACCCAACGTAAGAAATTATGATTTCTTACATTTAGGGTACTCAGCAAGACAATCACTGTCAAAATGACTCTCAAAACATGCACCATCAAGTGGAATATAGTGCATGTGCACTTTATCAGCTACTAAGAGATGCATCTTATGCCTAAGAGCACAGTTTTCTTCAAATGTGTATACCAATAAAACTGGATTCAAAGCATTATATTCAAAGCATTACAAGTAGTAAAAGAAATACTATAGAGCAATATTTATTGACTGAAATGAAATATTAATTTTGAAAGTAAAATAAGTATTGTAATAATTTCTAAATCTAAGAAGTTTTTTTTAATTCGCTGGATAATTCATTAATTCCCAGAGTGTAATATTAGTAAAAGTAATGTTGGTAATATCATCTGACTTCCCTCATGAGGCAGGTATAGAGAAGTTAATATTCTTTATAACTAGACAGAATTTCAATAAACAATACCCAGATTATATATTTTCCCTTCATTGAAACAGTCTACAAGACCCCTAATTTCAGGCAAAGTCACAGGAGATACTAATGAGTAATTTTTGTATTGCACCATGAAAACAATCAATCCTTGTGGAAATTCTCCATATTGAGACAATACTGGTAGTAGTAATTTTGCCAAAATATTGTACAGTTTCTGCCAGAAGGACCAAAGAGCCACAATTTCAGACTGAAATTTCTTCATGCACCTGAAGAGAAGGAATACCAAGTGCTCTTTCCAGCTAATTACAGAATCACAGAATATTATGAGCTGGAAGGGACCCACAAGGATCATCTAGTCCAACTCACCATCTAACACCCGTAGGGAGACCAAGAGCACATCGCAGGGCATAACACCAACCTAGATCCCTCACAGTCTAGCAGGCCACTCCGAGCCGGAAGGGGCCCAACGTCATCCAGCCCTACACCTCCCTGCTAGACCATGTCACTAAGCTCCTCGTCCAGTCTTCTCTTAAACACCTCCAGGGACGGTGACTCCACCACCTCCCCGGGCAGCCCATTCCAATATGCGATTACTCTCTCTGTGAAGAACCGCTTCCTAATGTTAAGATTGAACCTCCCCTGGCGTAGCTTGAGGCCGTGCCCTCTCGTTCTGGTGTCGTCTTAGAAAGATATTTCAGCAGCCTCCTGCCTCGGTTAGAAATCTTTCAGACTTTTGGGCTGGACAGGAAGACTCATATCAGGGTATCACATTTGGAACACAAAATAACTCCATCCTTTGCTCCCTATCTGTTACCACTCCCCCTTTGCCTTGACAAACAGCTGTGGGGTAGGACTGAAAAGAAATTGCATATCATCCCAGAATTTACTACAGAAAAATCCCCAAGGTCTATGGACCATGGTAGTGTCAAAGAATCGGATACTCACTTCTTGAAAAATGGACAACAAACTGAAATTGGGTTCTTACATTATTTGAAGTAGGAGATACAATGTCTTGAGAATATATCATTATCAGATCAATTTTTATGCCTTGAAATGTTCAAATTAAGATAGAATTGGTCACAAGAGATATGACAGTAGTCCCATGTCATACTCTCATTTGACTAAAAATAATTAAAGAATAAAACCTCCTCTTTGTATTTGCTCCCCTCTTTCCTTTGTCACACCTCTTACAGAAACATCAGTCTCCTGCACTCTTGCCTTCCAAGATGGTGAATATTTAGAGGGGAGATGCTGTATTAAAAACCAGGCAAAGTGAAGAGAATGAATTTTGAATACACCAGAATGTCTTAAAGTGGGATTGGAATGCTACTTTTTCTGGGCATTTAAAAAGGAGGATGAATAGTCTTGAACAGTCTTCAGAACATGACATATTTAGAGTTTATCAAGGACTAATTGAATTTTTCATACAAGCTGATGGTGTCAAAGCTATCCAGTGGGGAATTAGAAAGATTGTACTGCAGCATCTCTAATCCCACGTGGATACCACTACGTTGACTTCAAATGTAACAAAGTAATAAAGCTCAAATTATTTTGAAGTATCTTATAGTCATCCTCTGGTGTTGAACTTGTTCTGAACAACTAGCTTCTAGTCCTCTCCAATGGGAGTTTCAATGTGAAGTACCACCTCTCAAATGATCAGTTTTAAAAAATTCTGCTCTCTAAAGCTTTTCAGAAGTATGTCTTTTAAAATACATATCTTACGGGCAGGAAAAAAATATCTACAACATTTTAATGAATGCTAACATGTTTGTAAACATAATGAAAATGGTATTTCCTACTGAGCAGTATAAGATCATTTAAATAAAATATCTGCCCTTGGACATCAGACCCTGCTGGTGATCCCAATAGGATTTGTGGTTCATTCTCCTATTGGAAAACACAGCATATATGAACATGTTTTATGAGGCCTGATAAAAAGAGAAATCTCTAACACATGACATCTCTACAGATTTTTCCTTTTTAAATCTGTATATCTTAATAGACTTCCAAAATTTATCCCTGAAAATGTGTTGGCTTGTTCCAAATGCCTCATGCTAAGAGGCAAATATCAGCGTAAGAATTCATTATTTTAATAGAAATAAAGTCTGTCAGAGGTAGGAGAGCAGAATGCAAATGTCAACATTGCTGGAGGTACCAGCAAACTGATAAAGCCCGTTTATTTATATGACTATATTTCCAGTACAACAGCGTCACTTGAATATCTTCAGTCACTTTATATATAAATTAACTTCTATTTAATACCATAACCTGATGTCCTAACTCAGCAAATACTGAGTTTTCACTTGATAAAATATTATTTGAGCTAAATCCTGAACCTAATTAAAACTGCGAACAGAGACAGGTTTGCAAGGTGTTGAGCCCTTGTGCATAGCTAGAACATCTTTCATTCTGTGTAGTTGAGAGCTACAAGTGAGACCGGTTGAGCATGTGAAGGGGACCACAGAACCTCCCAAGGTTCAGGCTCCTGTTTTGATGGGAACTGAAGATTTAAGGGTCACCAAACCCAAGGGTCACCAAGTTCCACCACTTGTTGCCAGCAGCATTTTCACCCACCTGTTCTTATAGATCTGCTTGATCTTGTACAGTCAGTGGCTCTCAGATTGAATAGTATCTCTCTCTGGCCCAATATAGGCAGTATATGGGGTATCCTAAATAGTGTAGATATGATAAAGGAAGATTTTTCTCTTCTGAATTTTTTTTCCTCACACCTTACTGCTCATCCTTTCTACACCACTTCCAGTTTGTGTACATTTTTTTTAGCACTAATATCAGAATTTTCTATAGAGCAACAAAGGAGCCCTTATTAGCACAGTGTGTGATGGCCGTAACAGCCTCTATTTCTCAAAAGCTCTCTTCCGTATTTGTCTTCTTCATGGCTGCAGATTCCCAGCAGCCTGCACCATCCTGCAATGATCTGGTACACCAGGGTCCTTCTCTGCCACAGGCATTTCCAGACAGTAACATCTCAGCTGCCAGGAGGAGTTTCTGAACATATGTTTTTCCTAACAAAGACCAAGCCCAAACTGACATATAACTTTTGAAATGGCCCTATGGGATGTGAACTGTATGTAGTTTTTAAGTAGTTGTGCTTCAAAAAAATGTAATTTCATGTCCTATAAACTGCCCAATCTATTCAACTCACTGTCCATTTTATTTTATCTTTCTTAAAAAAATATATTTAGAACTGATTTATTTTTCACTTTACAAATATTATTTGTATGTCCTATCAAGAATAGCAGAATTATCTAAATATATGTACCCACAGCAAACATATTTACTAGTATATGTATAACCCATTACTGAGGCTAACGAAGGACTATTCACATTCATTTCAGTGATATATATTCAGTAGCATAATTTATGACATTTACAACACTGGATGGCTACTGACTAGGAAATTCTAGCTATGTGAGATACAGCACTGAAAAAAATCTGAGGGAACACATTTTTAAACGCAAGGTCTGAGTGCTGATTGACATGCTTTGTACGATAGTAAAATCTGGCAGGTGCATTAACTTGCATGCCTCTGATCTGTACACATCCACACTTGTCTTCTTAGGGTACTTGGTAATAAGCTTCTTTAAAGATCCCTGAGTAAGCACTGAAGATAATATCTGGAGTATGTAGCACTCAGTCCTTTTAGAATGGCTTTTTCCTGCTCTTTTCGTTTTCTTAAGAAAATGTCAGTTTAATCATATCTTAATGCTTTGATAATGCATTTCTTTACATAGCTGTAGAACACTCACTTCAGTGTTTTAAAAGAATTAATGTAGATGTAAAAATGCTAGTTAAATGAGATTTCTTCCAACAGGCTAAAAAAACTGGAGTGCAAGGCTTCAAAACTTGCAAGACACTTGCACAGAAATATGAATGTGCCACAACAGAAGCTGTTGCGTGTTTATCATTGCTGAAGAGATTCTGTTCCCATATATATACAAGCTCACCTACTGTCAAATTCTGCAGCTAACTTTTTCAGAGAAGTTTACTTCTGAAAAACATCACCCATCCAGGAACCTCTATGGCAATTCTTTGTTACTAAACGTGAGTTACCAGAACTGTCCAAACTCAAAACGGTGTTCCCTTCAGCTGAAGGTTAATAAAGTACAGAATTGTACTGTGTTTCCACTGACTTTGTCCATACCGATGAGTACATTACAAACTGAAAATACAAATTCCCTGTATAGGTTCTCATGAAAGAGCAGGCCCACCATAGACAGGGGTGAGGGAAGAGCCTTCGTATTGAGGGATGAGCCAGTACACATTCCCCAGCTGAGTTCTACTTGGTTCACCCAACAGATACATCTCAAACTACTTTTCTCTAAGCAAAAGTAGCCACGACTTTACCTTTCAATTAGTTTTTTCTTACAATACATTCTCAAATATAAAACTTTCTTATTCACTTAAAATATAAAATTCACTGTGTTAAAAATGGCATACTTAGAAAACTATAG
This sequence comes from Pitta sordida, assembly GCA_013390025.1. Taxonomy (NCBI): domain Eukaryota; kingdom Metazoa; phylum Chordata; class Aves; order Passeriformes; family Pittidae; genus Pitta; species Pitta sordida. The sequence continues at coordinate 167,311 of WEKX01025121.1, forward strand.
CATATTCATTTATGCATACATAGCAAAACATTCAACAATCTTTTTTTTCCTGTTTCCTGGCCCAGAGAGGATTTATGTTGTTTGATATTTAACTTATGGAATCTGTATACTTAGGAGATTCTACAAAATTCCTTGTTCAGCATTACATTTGACTATCACGAGAAATCTGTTTTATTATTGATTTGTAGAGTCTGCTTCTCAAATAGGTATAATGGAAAGGTTTAGTCAATCTTGTACATTAGTTTCTAAGATTAAAAGAGGCCCTTTCCTCCAAGAAGAGCATAATTTATGTACTGCAATACACACTGCATGAGATAAATTGACAACTTGCATGTCTTCAGCTGTAGTCACTTTCTATAAGTAGAAAATACTTCAGTTCCCTATGTGTCGTGTAAAAACTAAATACCTACTCTTAAATCCAAATGCAACTTGGCAGAATACAACATCAAGTTAGATGGTCTTATCTCCGGTATTTTGCTTGAAATGTCAGCCAACACTCTCCAGTGTTTCAGTAGGCGTAGAACAAAGCCAAGGAAAATCCTTATCCACACCAATATGAATTTAATGAAATTACTTTAATGGATGAATGAATACACAGATATGGAATATTTGTGGTCTGATATTATTTTTAAATAGTTTTACTGCAAATTGGTTTCATATGAATATATTTTTTGAGAATATGTCCTTTTTAAACCCTGTGTCAGAAGTAGCATGAACAAGGCCATAATTGTAACAGAAGTAATGAAGCACAGTGATTGAGAGTTTGTCTTTCATTTATGCCCTTATCTAAAGTCTATGGACATTAATCAAAATTTTTCCAATGATACAGAAGTCTTTGGATGAAGTCCTTAGAGAGGTATGAATAAAAGAGGACAAGCCTGAAATCTACAAATTTACGTATGTGCAACAAGCGAAAATGTGAAAGAGTCAAGCTCTTCTTAGCTGATGAAGGTTTATCCAGGAGGCTTAAAAACATTTGTGCAGTATAAAAAACTATAATATCGTTGTTTTAAACCTTGAGCTTCTGACAAACCACTTGAGCAGCCCTTAATGGCAGGGTGGTCCAGGAAGGCTGGACATACTTTAAGAATGAGCTCATGAAGGCTCAGGAGCAGGCGGTCCCAATGTGCCGAACAATGAGTCGGAGGGGCAGAAGGCCGGCCTGGGTGAACAAAGAGCTCCTGAAAGAACTAGGGGAAAAAAGGAGGATGTACAACTTTTGGAAAAAGAGGAGGTAAGTCAGGGTGTATTTAAGAAAGTCGCCAAGTCATGCAGGAGAAAAACTAGAGAGGCAAAGGCCCAGATGGAACTCAACCTAGACTTTTCTTTTAAGGACAATAAGAAATGTCTTTATAAATACATCAACAGTAAAAAGAGAGGCTGCAACAACCTACACTCCTTATTGGATGCAAAAGGGAATATAGTAAGTAGAGATGAGGAAAAGGCAGAAATACGTAATACCTTCTTTGCCTCTGTTTTTAACAGTAAAACAGATTGCCAGCAGGACAACTGGACTAGTGGGCTGATGGAAGGAGTCTGGGTGCAATATAACCCCCTGCAATCCAGGAGGAGGTAGTCAGAGACTTGCTGAGGGGCTTGGATCCTCATAAGTCCATGGGATCAGATGAGATCCACCCGAGGATGATGAAAGAACTAACAGATGAACTCGTCAAGGCACTCTCCATAATTTACCAACAGTCCTGGCTTACTGGTGATGTACCAGAAGACTGGAAAATGGCTAATGTGACACCCATCCACAAGAAGGGCAGGACAGATGATCTGAGTAATTACAGGCCTGTTAGCCTGACCTCAGTCCCGGGCAAAGTCATGGAACAGATAGTCCTGTATGCTATTATGCAGCAACTGCAGAATGACTATGACATTAGAACTAGTCANCCCAAGTGGCTAAGAAGGCCAATGGCATCCTGGCCTGTATTAGGAACAGGGTGGTCAGTCGGACTAGGGAAAGTATCCTTCCCCTGTACTCGGTGCTGGTCAGACAACATCTTGAGTACTGTGTGCAGTTCTGGGCTCCCCAGTATAAGAAGGATGTTGAGCTGCTTGAGAGGGTCCAGAGAAGGGCGACAAGGATGGTGAAAGGACTGGAGGACAAGCCCTATGGGGAGCGGCTATGGAAACTCGGGTTGTTCAGCCTGGAGAAGAGGAGACTCAGAGGTGACCTCATTGCTGTTTACAACTACCTGCGGGGAGGTTGCAGCCAGGTGGGTGTGGACCTCTACTGTCAGGCTGACGACACCAGAACAAGAGGACATGGCCTAAAGCTACGACAGGGGAGGTTTAGGCTGGATGTCAGGAATAGGTTTTTCACAGAGGGAGTGATCCCTCATTGGAATGGTCTGCCCAGGGAGGTGGTGGACTTGCCAAACCTGGAAGTGTTTAAGAGAAGACCTGATTAGGAGTTTAGTGACATGGTCTAGTTGGTGGGAGGGTGTTCGCTTGGCAGTTGGACTAGATGATCCTGTGGGTCCCTTCCAACTCGGAATAACCTGTGAACCTGTGAGGACAAATTATGAGCAAATTACTACTTGAGTAAATTCCATCTTTTCTTTTTGCTTCAAGAGGATGTTTAACTCCAGTACTGAGGAATTCTTCCACTGTCTTATTTTGTGATATTATCTTGATTCCAGCCCCATTGTTTAATATTTTTTTTTTTTACCATTTCTTGTGACTATACAAACATTTGTGTTATCCCCCTGCATAACCAAGAGAGTGCAGGTTGGATCCATTTTTACTTTGCTTGATTTAAATTAGGGAAAAGTAGGGACATCTAACACCAAGAAAAGGCATTAAAGCTATTAGTTCTTGGTGAACACAAGGTAGGTCAGGCAAAGACTATTTTGAGGACTAATACTTGGACTTAAGTAATAAGTCAAGATGGACATATCCTTTTGGAACTGAGAACTGAGAAACGGTAACAGCATTTCAGAATTCAGAGCAGAAAATTCAATATTGGGGGTTTTGTCTTTGAATTCCAGTATAGATGCTCAGATGCCGGATATGGAATTGCAGAAGAAAGGAAATAGACAGAACTGTTACAGTTGAAACAAAGTACAGTATTTGACACAGAGATAGTCTTTCTAGTAAGTCACTTACAGATCTTTAAGCTAAGTTTAATTGTTCTCTCCATCCTTCTCACTCCTTTAAAACTCAATGAAAGTGAGCCTGTGATTTTGCTTTATGGGGATGTGTGTCAAAAATATGAGCCCAAAGATATGTGGTGTTCTTGTTTCATTCACATCCAAATGTTATGGTTAGTTCTCATCTAAACAACAGGATGCATTAAGACTGCAGACTTTAAAAATTTATCTCAATAAGTCTGTAGGACTTAAAATGTTTGGAATTAGACTTTAAAAATCTACATTTCCTTCTCGCAAATGATGGACTTGGACTATATCTGATAAGTAGATCCCAAAGTAGGGTTGCTATGTTCAAATAAAATGAACTCAAACTACCCAATAGAAAATACTTAATCTAGCTGTCTCACATAAAGATGTCTCCATTATGACAAAAAAAAAAAAAAGAGAAATTTCTTTTTCATCAAGTCGAATGCAGCAAACGATGCATCAGCTAAAGGTTGTGACCTCTTTATCATTATGCACATCTAACATTAATTTTCTTCTATTGCACATTACATTGGCCTTACAATGAACAGCAGGTTTGCAGGGCATGGAACACAGCATTTGGATTGTGTGTTCTTCCAATGAAAATCCAGTCCTGACAGAACTTATTATTGCAACTATCAAGCAATCTTAAAACTCACACTAAAATATTATGGATGTTAGTCTATCTGATTAGCCAAGATTACCTCCAACTGTTTAAGCTTGTAGTACTTCATGCTGCATAAAGCTGTCATTATATTTGAATGCCGGGTATGGATTTGTCACCGTAAAAGTACCAAAAAGGAATAAAGATACCAGATAATTCAATTAACTCATTTTTCACCTTTTTCAATTAGAAGTCCTACATCCTCTAAGGAAAATTTCTTAAGCACTCTACAGATGAGAAATATGTTTCCCATGGTGAAAATTAGGGGAAACACCTACTATTTGTAATTTTTCCTTAAGAAAAGGCAGACTGCCAGAATCTTTCAAGTATGCATTCATTTGGTCCTTACTCAATAAATCCTCTTCTGACATTAATTTTCATGCCAAGAATTGTCTGACTGATAAACCTCCTATTTCTGGGCAAGATTATTGAAGAGATGATAAATAGCAAACAGTGTCTAGCAGCATCTGCTCTTAATTTTTAGACACCAATCCATCGGGTTTCAGACCTTGATATGGCATCTGAAGGGCATCAGTTTCAGTGATCAAAAATCTCCCTGAGGTACTGGGACAATGTTCAGTGTCCTTACTAATAACCCCAGGTTTCATTGACCTTCTGTCTACAGTTTGAGAGACTGCCATGTGCTGTTTATTTGACTGTGGAACGAGTGTTTAGGAAAAAAAAGTTTATCCTTTCTTATGCTGGAGAAGATCCAGAGGATGGGTTATGATCATTCACTTTTCTTCTTTAGGGGCTTTGCTGGGGCTGCCTCTGAAGTACAGCCCTGACAGTCTTAATCCTCTTTTTTCTGTGCTAAAGGGAAGACAAACTAGGAAGCAGGAAAGTAATTTGAGAAAATCTGGGCAAATTCACAAATGTAGAGCCGATGATATTCCATTTGGCCTCCTTTTTTTCCAGATCCTGTCCCTGAAATAAATATTGCCAGGTAAAGGTCTTGCTGGCATGGAGGCAATGCTGGCAAAGGAAAGCCTAGTAGCAAACAAAACTTACAGCCACTCCATTTAGGAAGAGTATCTTCCTGTACATTTATAAGTAGATATGTGATAATGTTAAATTAACTCTGTGTCTGGTTTCCCAAATAAAAAAGGATCCAGATACATGTATCTTTTCTGCAGTTATGACAGAAGCAGGTGCCACCATGCTCGGCCATATTTCTCTTTTGCCAAGGTTACACTAGAACATGCCTCACATGTGACCTGATGGAAAGATTAGTTACATTCACATAAAAACCTCAACTCTTCCTTTCTCTCTCTTTTCCAAAACAGCCCATCTGCTGAGTGGAGTCAACAAAAGCAAAAGCAGTTACAGGTTCACAGGTTATTCTGAGTTGGAAGGGACCCAGATGATCATCTAGTCCAACTCCCAAGCGAACGCCCACCCAGGGATCAAATCCAAAAGCTTGGAAACATGGGCACCATGCTCCATCCATCCAAGCCTCCCANTCCTTGTGGGTCCCTTCCAACTCAGAATATTCTGTGATTCTGTGATCAAACTTGCTGATGATGGACTCAATTCCTTCATCCATATCGTCAATAAAGATGTTGAACAGTGTTGGGTCCAACCTCTGTGGGACTCCACTAGTGACTGGCCACCAGATGGATGTGGCACCATTCACCAACACTCTCTGAGCTTGTCCATCCACCCAGCTCCTAACCCAACATAAAATGCTTCTATCCAGTCCATGCTCTGAGAGTTTCCCCTGAAGCTTATCATGGGAAACCGTGTCAAAGGCTTTGCTGAGGTCCAAGTACACAACATCCATGGCCTTTTTCTCTTCAACAAGACAAGTCACCAAGTCATAAAAGGAGATTAGGTTGATCAGGCAAGACCTGCTTCTCCTAAATCCATGCTGACTAGTTCTAATGTCATACTCATTTAGTTAGGGCAGTTCAAAAGGCCCATTCATTTATTGTCTTTTATGTAAATCCAGTTTCCAAAATCCAGGATGCAATGCAGTAATGACACGAGAAAGGGATGTGTTCAGATGTTGTCAGTGGTGTCTAACTCGTTCTGGGTTTGATCCTTTCTCCCTCCCCACACGGAGAAAAAGAGAACTAGCTGTGCCTTCTCCTGCAAAATGGTTGTTTGTTTACTCAGATGAAGTAATGGTGGATGTCTTGAATTGAGAAATACTTCCCATAGAAAACCCCCCAAAACAGTGAGAAGGTTAAAATAAAGACTAATGTCAACCAGTTAGATCGAAGTAAGAAGACATTGATTTTAAAACTTAATGAGAAAAACAGATACTGAAACAAGCTCTAAAAAACCCTTGCCTGTATTGAGAAAAACATAAAAAAATGGCTTGTTCACAGGTTATTCTGAGTTAGAAGGGATCCACAGGATCATCTAGTCCAACTCCCAAGCAAACGCCCACCCAGGGATCAGACCCAAAAGCGTGGAACCAAGGGCACCACACTCCATACATCTAAGCCTCCCATCATCTAGGCCATGTCACTGTCTCCAGGTTAAATTTTATAGGGTTAAACATTTGTGTAGTATTATGGACCCTGAATCCTGAAGTTTCAAATGACCTTCCATTTTCTTCCCCCTCCCCCCCCACTGAGGGTGTTCTGTGTGATGAACACTCCCCGGTTCTGGGTAATTATGTAATGTGGCTATCAGCCATACACACCAGTATGGGCAGAACCTCCCTCCTTTCACATCTGGTACACATCGGGTTTTTGAAATCTGAATCCCACTGGAATCAGCAGCAGACATGGCAGTCTTCCCCTGCTGGCTTCACAGATTCAAGTGGCTACATGTAATAAGAGGGATATCTAAAAATATGTGTTTAATGCAACTACAACACAATACATTCTTCAGTGTCTCCACGAGGCATTACTTGCAGTACTTCAGCGGTTGCATTGTGCTACCCTAAGAGATTTAAGGCATGTCATATAACAAGAAGAAACCAGGGGAGCAAGCAAATTTGCAAATTAAACATGAAATACAGTGCATATAGATGTATAGAACTTGAAAAGTTATGGATTATTAACAACATAAACCAAATTTTAGTGAATTATAATCTCTGTTTCTTCTATCGATATCTCCATTTGTATTATATCCCAAAATGATCAGGAATTTACCAAAAGAGAAATCTGAGAACCTGAAGAGAACAGCACAGAAAAAAAAGACCAAATACCACAGGGGCACACAAACTGAAGATTCACATAAGTCATTTGTGCCTATAATTCAACTTGAGCCAAATCTTAAATTCACCTCCGGACAGAACAAAGTAAAAATACTTTCCACAGATATTTTGAAAAAAAAATGTTTTTCTGCAGACTTATTTTCCTGGTATTAAGTTATTCTGAAATCATTGGAAATATATGTCACTAAGAATAGTTAAAGTAGGCCAGGATAACTGGCTGGAAATACTGATATCATGTATTTTTCCAGAATATAGAGAAGTTCTTGCAAATAAAAAATTGTATATCACATTTATAGAATTCAAATAAAAAGCTAAATATTACTATAATTTAATGAAAAATATTGAATGTTGTTGTGTATTCTACTCTGTAATACTCTCTGAAGTGTGGGAAGATCCATCATTTCAATCTCTTAAAATCGGACTAAGGAAAATGTTTGGTCGATGAAAATTGTAATTGGTAGACATGGAAGACTAAATATTTCTACTAACAGATCACCGTCTCCCATTATTTTTCGTTTATGAACAGGAGAAAAACAGAGATGCAGAATCCTGTATCATCAAAACATAGTGTTACTTTCTACAGACATAATGTCTCTGATGAGATTTTAAAAATCCTGTCTAAACTGGAGAAAAATGAAGTTGTCAGAAATCAAGCTGAAACCTAAACAGTGTGTGCACAAGTTCCAGTATGATTACTCAGATCCATACAGTTGTTAGAAACTGAACAAGGACTTGTCTATTGAAAGTCCATGATTACTGCAAACAACTACAGAGTCACAGCCCCATTTAGCTGTTTCTCTTAAAAAACCTGTTGAGTTTTTGAACTTCTGTTATTAACCTGTATTTTTTGTCTTCTGCAGCAATTATCCAATGAATATTCCTGTTGTTGAGAATGTATAATAAATATTTCAACAACCTGAAAAGCTATCGTTTCAAGCCAGTACTCAATAATAACCCTTTTACTCTAAATAAAATATTGTATATATGATTGTCAGATACAGCTTTCTTTTAACAACAAGCTACTGATGAAAACAAGTATTTATAAGACATTGCATTGTAGAATACATTTTCTCTATTGTCACTGCTGTTGTTATTCTGTAAAAAAAAAAATCAATCCTAGTGACTAAACTGTAACTGGAATATGTATCTTTATTCACAAATCCAATACTTAATAATCTTTTGTACCCAGCAAATCATGCAATCACGTCTCACTTCATTCTCCAACAGAATAGGTGATGTCCTCTGCCCTGCCTCATACAGCTCAGAATCAAGCTTTGAGACTTAATTAGCTAGAATCGGTTGAGTGTCATAACATTCTCAGACAAAATATGTGGAGACAAACTGAAATCATTGCTGGCTTTTTGCAGGTCTCTTCAATTGCCCTAAATATACACAGAACATTTATTTGAATAATTTTCTTTTTATTATTTTCTGATTCTGGCAAGGTTTGTTCTTCCTGCTATTTTAATATCTCCTGTTTAAGACAGGAAGAATAAAAAACCCCTGTGGATGTACACTGTGTGTAGTAATAGCTGAGATATCAGAAAATAAAGGTAAAGTCAAATAAACACACTTACTTAAATGAAGAGGCGCTGGCAGGGAAACTCAGGGAAAACCTTTACCCATCTTTTATTGGAAATAATAAGAAAAGTATCAAAAGATTTCAACATTTCAGGATTTCAAAATAACTGGAATTCATAAGTCTTAAGAAAAAGGACTTTGCCAAAGTGAAGTAAGTTTGGTCTGTGCAATGTAATTCAAATTGCACTTGTAATTCAGGTCCTGGAATTAACCCACTGAAGCAAAGCTTGAAAAGATTTAGATTTACCCAGGCTACCAACAATACAATAATATCTTACAATTTCACAACTCCCTGTCTATTGGTGATACTGCCAAATGGCGGTAATCTGTCAGTTTGAGGCTCAGACTTGCTAATTGTTAAAAAATGAACCTGGACATCATTCCCAACTTTCTTTGGCTGAAAATTTGTACAGACTCAAGCGCTTTTAATCAGGATAAGATAACAACTGAGTTCTTAACTGAGATACTTAGGGAATGATTTCTACTATGATGCTGAAGTCCCATTTTTTAATGTGTTTGGGAAACAATTCCATCATTGTCCAACAACTGACTGATGAAAAGAAACTTTCTCACAGCATTGTTCTGCTTGAGGTACAACTCATGTCACCTCATCTATCATTTTATTTGCCATGATCAATCCCTTGGGTATTGAGCATAAGAAGATTATTTTATATTGATATTTAATTATTTTATCGATTATTTATATAATTTAATTAAATTNCCAGGGAGGGAGGAAAGAAGGATTTGGATGAGAGAGACAACACATGGCATAGCTAGTACATGGGACTGTCTGTTGGCCTTCTATACAAGATATTTAGGCTAAATCTGCTGTTACATCTCTATCAAATTTGGCAACAGTTCAGATAGTAAAGCAAATTGTGTTAAAGCTTCATTTTTAATAGCTATACTCTTTGCCTCCCTTCAAAATAATGCTACAAAATTAATAACACTATTGTGATGTGAAATTTAAAATTTTGTCAATGTATCCAGCTATTTTTAGAAGTGTTCATGACTAGTTTGAAACCTGTCTAAATCTCCCGGGGACACCAAATCCAACTCTTCATTGTTTTAATCTCCTCCCTGATGGCAAGTCCACTTCAGCTAACGGGGTCCTCCCGCTGATTTCAATGGAGTTTGGATTCAGGTCTCTCAGAGTAAGAGAAAACTGCAGTAATGTACTAAAATTGGTTCTATGTAAACAGCTAAAATAATAGGAAAAAATAATGAGTTCAAAATTGCACACACAGAGTGATAACAAACAAAATGCTTTGTACAGATGTTGCCACATGTAAAAAAGAATAACTGGGAGTAGTACAAGGGAAGTATTGCTGGAGAAATAGAATTCTTTCCAACATTTTATATGATACCCCTACAGGAATGATATTTGTTATCACAAAATATGTATACTTTTTGTCTCATAAATAAGATATAATTTAGTATTAGAATATTGTATTTTCTGCTAAAAGCACTGTATGCAAAGCAGTGCAGTTTTACATATATTTAGCTTCCTACTTTCTCTCTTTTAAAACATTTATTAACCAGAAAGACCTCACTGACATGTAAATTTCATTTTCTATACCCAGCAGATTAAAATACATCTGTTTCAGACATCATTCAGTAAAGAAAAAATTTGAATGCTTCATTTTATTAGAAAAAGATTTATGTCAGCATTCAACTACAACAAGAGAGGGGATAGTGGCATGTGCACAATACTGGAAACAGATTTTCCATGGAAAGTATTTGTATTGAACAGAATTGCACCAGAAATAACGTGGGCTTTTTATGAACAGGTCAGCCAAGTAGGTTGTGGACAACACCACTCTTTCCAGGTAGAGTTATTCTATTCCCTCACTGTATAATTTACTCAGCCTCCTGAATTAACAACTGACTGAGTCAATGTACATTCAATGAACATTGGGAGAATGTGTATGATGAAGTAGATGAGAATCAGTCCTGTCTCTCTGTCTGGAGCTCTACATGTGGAGGAGAGAAATTTCATTCACTTGAGGGTTTAATTATACTGTCTAAGGAAAAGTCAGTTTTATTTACTTTCAGTCTGCAACAATATCAGTAGGCTAAACATCCCTTTTATAAAGGTATAGTAAATATAAAGCATAATAAATACAGAATTAACACATCAGGATGCAGTATCCTGTGCTATATACATGATCTAGCAGCATATTATAATATTGGGATACGACAGATAATAAAGCACCATGCATGACCAGCTAGTTTAGCGAGTGATACTAGAATACCGATCCCATCTTATCTAGGTCACTAGTCTGAAGGCAACCTGGGTTTTGTGAATAAAAGTAATTTCTATCCAGTAGGTTTTCAGCACTCTACATTGTTTAGACCATAATAATGACATATTTTTAGGGGAAAGTATTCCCCCCCTTCACATCAGCTGAACCCTACTTTCTTCCAGGACTGGACAAAAATAACTAGTATATTTTCAAATATTTGATTCTTTTAAATGTCATGATAGTATAAATCTTGTCATGCATTCATAATGTGAATATCAAATAACTATTAGTTTCCTGGGAATATCCACATTGTTTTCAGAAAAATGTTTGAGCTTATAAAAATTAAAGAATGATTTTCAAAACTTGCCTAAATACAGATGATGGGAAGATTTCTTGAACTGGCCACACAAGGAAAAGGTGAAGTGGAAGAAAGGCTATATCGGTTAAACAGCTTCTTCAGGGAAAAAAATTCACATCATTCAATGAGCATTTACGATTGTTATTAAAACATACTGGCAATTGGATTCAGAAGGAATGGATGTCTCTGCCTCTCCAATGCAGTCATGCCATCTCAGCTGCAGGTCTAGAGACTAAATTGCCACAAAACCTCAGGTGCAAAACACAAAATAAATATATGTCACATTGGTTGAGCATGTTGCAGCATGGTAATGTATCCTTGTTCACACAAATATTTGATAATACCGAACAGACAATGCAGGCTGATGCAGAAAAAGAGAGTAGCATAACAGAGGCAGAAAAAGATGAACTTCAATACAGCCATCATTAAAGTCTGATAAGAAAGGACAGAATTTTTTTTTTTTTTTTTGCCTAAATTGCTAATCCTTGATTACGGAAGAGATCTTGTAAAACGTAAAACGTATATAGGATACCAAGCACTCGTATACATACCCATGAGATATTGAAATAAATCTCAAGAAAATAAAAAAATATACACAATTCAGTTTGAGATAAAATATCAGTAGAATAGAAACAAATTTGGAGAAGAGTGGTAAGAGTTTTTTAAATACTAGTTACTCAGCAATCGCCATTTTTGTTCTTTACTGACAAAGGTACACATAAATTTGCCCCATGAAATCTCAAAAAATTTGAATCTCCACATTGCTCTGGTTCTACTCTGCTAAAAACCACGGGTAAGAGACTGAAAAACTGGTTTGCTTCAGCACCCTGACACTCACCTTTGAATTTGGCTAATTATAACTAGAGATTAAGAAAACAGTTTCTCACATTGCAATACAGTTAGAAATAGAATCATATTACATATGAAGGAAATCTTAATTTTGTACAACAATTAATATCTAAATACATTGACATTATCTCTCAATTAAGTCTGTTCCACCCTTTAAATATTTACACAAGATATTTTCCATTTGTATCAATATTCAATTCTGTGTAATTATCTCAGTACATGTACAAGCTAGTGTGAATAGTGAGGTTGTGCTTATAGATATGTTCTGTATAAAAACCCACAAACATAAATGAGAAAGTTTTTCAGACTGGGGTTACTTTTACACCCATTTTATATTCATGTTTGGAAGCCATTGCAATATGTTACTAGGATATACGAATATTTCCTTATTTTCACATTTTAAAAAATTGAGTAATAAAGGAGGTTTTGACCATGTTTTCCTCTCTGTAGTGTATAGCAACACTTGATTAGAGATCTCCTGGGAATGACATTTGTGATAAGGTACTGTATGTCTCAATTTAAGGATCATTTACTGGTTAAATAAAGAAATTAAAATATCCACAGCAAAATCCTCTTTTTGTTGCGGATGTGATTTCCAGCTGCTTGTACATCCTGAAGGATTAACAGTAAATAGGAAGTGGACAAGATTGCCAGTTCGTGGTTTTGGGACCAGGCTAGGACCCATAGACCATTTATGATTCATTAATGAAATCAGGTATGGCAAGCCTTGTTTAACCCACTCCTGCTCCATGCAATCCCTGTGTTATACAGTGTAAAATAGCCCTAAAAAAGCTGGCAAAAGAAAAACCTTCTGAGAACTGTGTATCGAAAACTGTTTCCTTTAATTAAATTCTTGGCAATAAAAAATACTATTATACCTATGAATTAGATGCAGTGACATCCATCCTAAAGGACGACAAACTGTCTCACAAGGAGTGTGTCCATGTCTGTTGAGTCCACAGGAAGTGAAATTCTTCGGAACAATTAGGAGAGTTGTCTTTTAACACTGGAATGGAAAAGCGTGTACAAAGATGCTGCTTGCCATGATTATAATTTTCTTTTATAAGAAGGAAAATAAGCCAGCTCCCATTGACTGGAGTTTGGAGGGAAAAGCCCAGATTCAAACTGCTGGAGCAGGCAGGGGAAGAACTGCGGCCAAGCTTGCAGGATTGGGCTGAAGCACACTGCTTGGGTGCTGCTGCTCTCACTGAGTGCCACAGGGAGAAACTGGCTCACAATGGTTTCATCACCCACACTTCGAGTTCAATATCGTTCAATTATTCAGGCCTTTAAAAGCAAGAGAGACTAAAAGAAAGAAGAAATCTTGGAAAGATGTCGGGGGAAAATGGCATTTTTTATTAGTATAGAGATTATTTAACTTTGGAGCTCCACTAATGATAATTTCTGTGACCAAAAAATGTCCCCTTATGATTAATCAATTATGCAAACCATCCCCATTTCAAGGCTAGTAAAGACTTATTTAATGACATTTTTCATGCATCTCATGTCTTTAATATATTATTTTTTCCTTTTGCTCTGGCAGAGCAATCTGCTCGGCAGAAGCAGCACTGTGTGCCATCAATAAAATCATTCTCCATGTTGAGAAACAATTATTTATTTATAATACATTCTAAAAAATTATCCTTTTAAAAGAGCTGATTCAGTGTTCAGCTTGTTTCTCTGCAGCACGAATTATTCCTCCACTGGCATGTTTCAGTACAGAGTGTTCCAAAAATAATGGCATGAGGCACTGGGAATAACAGGCCCACTGCAGGGTTGGTTTTTTTTTTTCACTTTCCCTGCTTTCTACAGCCGAAGGAATGATCCCATTTCACCTTGGATATACCCCGTCTCTACAGATGCCGCAAACAATCGTTCAGTCCATTCACTAATTCCTTTCTGGGTATTTTCTGGGAAGAAATTGGCAATAAAAAAACCCACATGTTACATGGTGTGGACTAGCGTGTCCCTATGAAATAAGATGAGACAGCCAAACTCATTTTAGTAAAGGCCAGTCCACAGCAGTATTTGAAGGCTTAAGGTTGATGCCATACACGCTTCCTTACAAAGTAATTTGCAAAGCCCAGTTTACTGAAGGGAGGAGAAAGAATCCTTCAAAAAAGGAACTATTTGAGACAATGGCTCAAAATATGATTCACATTTTAAGGCTAAGCTTGATACCACATGAAAGAAAGAGGTACTTACGAAACAAACAACAACATGTTAACAACAGAGATTAATTTATTATCATGCATACGAGTCAGGAGATTTGGGGAAGATTGAAGGAAAGCGGCTTTCACAGTTGTATTTCTCAGGTTTAGTTAGCACACAAAGATCCCATTAATGGAAATAACAATGCTTGGGTCATTAGCACTGCCGCAAGTGAGCGACTCCGCCGTCTCTCCCCTTGTCATAATCTCTGCTACATGGCGGTAAGACAATTGTCACTGTAAATCGTATCCCACACTGAAAAGTGAGAAAACAATTGCAATGTGCCATTGGAATTAAACAAATAATTAGGACGAAGAAGAGCATGTGCTCTACACTTCCAGATGCATTCCCTTCTGTTTTGAAAGGTGCAATGGAACCTTAATTAAACTTCCACGTTTACAAGTAAATATTTATTTACTGTAGATTACCTTCCCTCCCAAAAAACCTTAGTAAAAACATAAATGCCTGAAGAGCAAACTTGCATTGCATATACTTTGTCCATGATAAAACAGATTAAAATGAAAGAAAAAGCAGGATAAAGGAGTCTCTGGCATGGCTAACTCAAGATCCCCATCTAGCGTCCACATGAAGATTAACAGAAAGTTTAAAAAGGCAGTTTTTAAAATTTCAAAACAGTAACAGCAATAAGAAACCCACCAACAAAAGAAAACAAAAATACACACAAGAAAACAAAAAACACCAACAAAAGCCCACACACACACAGAGCAAAAAGCACAAAGAAAGACAAAGAACCACACAAGATTTCTTTTAATCTTTGGCCATTGGTTGGTTTTCTTCACTTGTTAAATCACTTCTTTTCTATTCTATTCAGGTCCTTATAATGCTCTTCTCACCACTGGTCATGAGAATTGGTAAGGAGTACACTAAGTGATATAACAAACACTTCATGCATTTTTATCCTGTCTTCTCTTCAGCTGCAAATTATGTTTAGGGCCACATTTCACTGGGATGTATCATGGAGAAGAGTGGATTTAAGTCCAACCAGGTTCCTCCTAATTGCTTTCTGTTGTTGCTGTCATTGCATATGCTTATATTGGTTTGATTTTTTACCATAAAAAAGCAAGATCAGAATAAATTGCTGAGTGCTCACATCAACAAGTACCATAATTTGAGAACCTGGGTTCTGCAGCTACTACTTGAACTTGATACATTTCCTTCCCATAGAAACAAACAAACTGATACAGAGGAATTTCTCCCTTTTCACCTGATTCTTTTTCTACTCCTCTATGCTTCCTATAGTTTAAGTAGAAAAATGGATGAGATTTTAAATTTTTTTCACAGTATGTAGGACGTCCGTCTCAGTCAGCATCCTTTAGCTAGAAACGTGAGCAGAAACAGCTGCAAGGACTCAGCAATGCACAGGAAAGATGCCCATTCCTCTCAACTGCTCAACCTGGCAGTAACTCTGCAAGATCCAAAAGTGCTGGACCACACTTGCTGAGTGCTGGGTAGAGACCTGCAAAGACTTGTTTATCCAGCAATGCACAGGGTTGTCACTCTTCCATTCTGTCATCTGGGATGAAAGGGTCTTAGGGCACATGGTTCCTTGATGGTTACATGGCTTAGAGTCTCTCTCAGCTGTTAAGTCCTGAATGTTTCTTCAGTGCTGGCCACAATGAACACAGGAGAAAGAGGAAGAGCATTATGGGATGCCTGTTGTACTTAACAAACCAGAAAAGGCTGAGATGTTAAGAAATGTTGTTTTTTAATAATGTTTCCCACCAGTTTATGACAAGTATATGAAAAATTTTCAGAAAACTTCTTCTACTAAGATATTCCTGGACTAGAATAGTTTGGGTGAAATGAGTCTGCAGCTACCCAGGGCTTGTGCTCCTTTTCTTCATGTGAACTGAAACACTTGTGCACATTTATAAAGCTGACTGTGATTTTAAGGATTTCATAGAATCATACAAATATTTAGGTTAGAAAGGACACTTAAGATCAGTGAGGTTCCCAGAATTTTGCACTAGTCCTTATATGTATTTACAGCTGTGACTGTCCCTAGAATTGGTAATATTTCTGAAAGTGGAATCAATTTTTCAAGAGTAGGTCTGTAACTAAGCACATTACAGCCATGCTGAACTCAGCGAGTGAACAAGGCCCTCTGAACTGGCTTCTAAACCCAACTGGATATTCTGTAAGGCAAGGATAAAACATTCTTTCTTTTCTATATTTAAACTTTCAGATCAGGAGTGGGCTTTCTTATACATGAAGACCACATACCTCTGCTGCAATATGTAGAGACACTGGAGTAGTGCCACCCAGCCCTGCTCAGAGGCTTGTCACAGGAACTGTACAAATGCAAGAGGATGAGCAGGAGTGAACCTCACATGCCCCAGTAGTCAGATGGATATAGACAGGCTTGAAGGAACAAGGCAATTATTGCAAGACACAGGCAGCTATCCACATACCAGTCATCTCAATAATGTCAGATTTTCTTGCAGACACAAAGGTAAAGGAATTTAAAGTATGAGGGTTAAAGAGACCATTCTCTTAGATATTTTAAGGACGGTGGCTAAGGAAACCTTTCTCTTAGAAGTCTCCCAAGTCTGAGGGCAGTGTGGGAAAAGAAGATGCTTCTGGCAAGAGGTAAAAGTAGGAAACAACTACTTTTGTTGTTGTACTGTCCTACACAGGACAGAAGAAGGTTGGAATCCACCACATCAAAATTAAAGCAAGACATGGAGGGTTAGAGAGCAGATGAGTAGTTGGCAGCTGAAATGAAAAAAAAACAAACCACAGGAGCAAAAGGTGAGAGGGGTAAAGCACCTTATGGTACAAAGCAGTGCCCTTCTCCCTCAGAACACCAAGGGCTGAGGGTCAGAGGCATGCTTCTGGCTATTATTAATACTATTATTTCTTTCTAGAAGTAAGAATCAACTACATATTTTAAAGAGTGACCAGAAAATTATGAATTCATATACAATTTTATACTATATCCCAACATTGTTGGGATAGAAGCATTAATATCTCCAGAAATTTCTGTTTTCTTTCATTTATTTAAGCAAAGTCTGCTAACTTTTCCCACTGTTGAGTTAAGGAATAAAGCAGTGTATTGCATATAAATATATATAGTTGTGTGTGCTTCCTTTAATTTACAAATCCTCAGTTTTTCTTTGTCTTCATTTACATAAACTGTTAAATATTTTATTTAATATAAATGATGGATAAATGGCAAACTGACAAATAGAAAGAATATTAATAAATTTCTCATGAACTTCTATGTACCAGTGAAATAATCACTTTCTTGGTGGTCACTGCATGTTTTCCACCAATATTCTTCAAGGCTTGTTATCCATAGACCTGAAAACACACAGAATATTCTGAGTTGGAAGGGACCCACAAGGATCATCAAGTCCAACTCTTAACACTGTCTCCCTGGCGGGAATTGAACCCGGGTCTCCCACACGCCAGGTGGGGACACTTACCACTGTACTAAAGTGGATTTCCATGTTCCTGGTGCTTTTAAGAGGAGCCTTTATATCCAAATTTCTTTCCTCTTCAGATCATTTCTGGAATGCCTTCTTCATCACACTTTGCTTCCCTCATTTCCACTTTAGTACAGTGGTAAGTGTCCCCACCTGGCGTGTGGGAGACCTGGGTTCAATTCCCGCCAGGGAGAGAGTGTTAAGAGTTGGACTCGATTATCCTTGTGGGTTCCTTCCAGCTCAGAATATTCTGTGATTTCCTATGATCACCCAAACCAGGCCTCATAGCTTCCTGTTGGGTATGTAAACACCTCCCCCTTAGTAGTTTGGCCAGGATACATTTTGTAGGACTACGTGCTGCTGTTTGATAAGATAGCGGGAAAGAAGCTATTTTCTGATTTAAAGATAGGGTATCTCTCCTCACTGTTTGTGTGGCAGTTGGAAAGTTCTGAAAACATTTGGATTCCCATTAGTGCTCTAGTGGCAGGGCAGAGATAAAACATGTCAACTTTTATCAGCATGCAAGAATTTCCTCAGTTCTTAAGGTGAAAACCAAGCCCTACTATGTCAAGCATTACTTCTTCAGGTAAACCAAAAGTCATAGAAATTATAAGGCCTGTAGGGTGGCAGAGGCTGCACAACGTGAGTGCTGTGTCCAGTTCTGGGCTCTCCAGTTCAGGAAGGATGTTGAGCTGCTTGAGAGGGTTCAGAGAAGGGCAACAAGGATGGTGAAAGGACTGGAGAACAAGCCCTATGGGGAGCGACTACAGGAACTGGGGTTGTTCAGCCTGGAGAAGAGGAGTATCAGAGGTGACCTCATTGCTGTTTACAACTACCTGAAGGGAGGTTGGAGTCAGGTGGGTGTAAATCTCTTCTCTCAGGCTGACAGCACCAGAACAAGACGACAGGGCCTCAAGCTATGCCAGGGGAGGTTTAGGCTGGAAGTTAGAAAGAGCTTTTTCCATAGAGAGAGTGATCTCTCATTGGAATGATCTGCCCAGGGAGGTGGTGGGGTCACCATCCCTGGATGAGGAACTCAGTGACACGGCCTAGATGGTGGGAGACTTGGATGGATGGAGCGTGGTGCCCATGGTTCCACACTTTGGGTTCAATCCCCGGGTGAGTGTTTGCTTGGGAGTTGGACTAGATGATCCTGTGGGCAAACTCTGGCGTCATTTTCAAAGTTTTTATCCAAGAAAGGGCTGGCAGAAGCTGAGTGATCTCACAGCTGTTGGCAGGGTGGAAACTTCACAGGGATTTCTTGGTGAAGAAGAAACTTTCAGCTATAAAAACTAACAAGGTTTACAGTTATAAATTGATTCTCCACTATCATCTGTATCTGACCACCAAACATGCTGTCTCATGTAGACTTTTTTGCAAGGTGTACTGGGGCAGTTTCACTGACAACATTGTCGCCAGTAATTTCCTACCATTGTGGGCTTGACACACACAAAAAGGATTTGTTTTCTACTTAAATTAATTGTTTTTATAAATAAATACTCCAGAGTGGTGCAGAATACTTTGCAAAATTATCTGAATTTACAGAGCTGCCTCCCATTGCATCTATGGGAATGGCTTTGGTATTTGGGCTAATATTTCCTCACAGCTCATGGCTGGTCTCCTTCCTGAGCATGACAGCAGTATTTAATAGTAGGCACATGATATTTTCTGGGGCTGTCCATGCAGGTTAAAAAGCTGCAGTACTTTTTGCAAGCTTATAATCTTTTCTTCAGCCCCCTACCATCAGTTTTCATCTGCTGACTGGGTATCATTAAGGTTATATTTATGTGGCTCTTAAGCAGTATGCTGTCACCTGGTACCAGTGTGATGATAGACAAATTGGGAAAAAAGTTTCCTCAGACTCCAAATAAAAACAGACAACAACATGTCCAGGTCTCCACACTATTACTCTAAAACCAGCTGTGGTGCAGCCACCAAAGCTGCAGTCTCAGCTTTGGGATGGTAAACTCTCCCTGTGTACTCTTTGTATCCCAGGGAGATCCTTACTCATCTCTAGCTATGAATAATCAGAAGCTGAAATATAATTTTATATTTAAACCAGATATTGTTTATTTAAAAGTGAGAGGAAGAGACAGAACATACTGGCAAAGCCAAGATATAAAATACAAGCCTGACCAGAACCTTCCTAGAGAAATCTAAATATCATTGTCAAATAGTGGTAGCATTAACCTTCCATGGTGCTGACTCTCTCTCTAACATCAGCAATCCTTGACAGATCAATCAAAATGGAGGCTGCTTTTCTTCATCTTCCAAATCATTTGGTACTCACTTCCAAGAAGAGGCTGTGGCAAAACCATCCCATCTCCCCCAAGGAAGAAGCAGGATGAGGAAATAGTTCTGAACTGCGTTTGTCTCAGCCACAGCAGCGGCTGCTGCTTGAGAACTGCTTTAAATCAACACATTTACCAGATGCTCAACCCCGCCAGCTTCAGCAGCCGCACCATCTGTCTCAGTTCCTGTGATGGAGTAGAGTTGATGGGCTGCTTGTAACTCCCATGGGACACTCTGCACAGAGCATACATTGCTGGGAATCACTACCTGGGCTCTGCCAGAAAAACATAAGGTATTAATCCATCTGAATGCCCCAGGGCAACAATGAGGGTAATATCTACTACAAACTGTTTCCCTCAATCTGCATCTCAGAGGAGGTAATCTTTTTTCTTTCATGTAGAACTCCCAGTTGAGATGACAGATTTGGATTTGAAATATACAAAGGTTTTTTAAAGTTCTACCAATTCCTTCTTTCTTGTATCTTTTGGCTGAAGTCTGGAGAAATTGTTATCACTTGCCCTTGGAATTCAATGCTTCTCTCTTTCCAGGCTGCCTGAAGGATCTTCTCCTTATCTCTCATTTCCACTGAAGTCAGAGGCATTGTGTTCTTGGAAGGAGTACCCTTGAGTTGGTTGTGGGTGACTATTTCACAGTATCAATCAATACAGGAAACATTCTCTGGCAGCTCCCGAATAGCAGACTGTCGTTTTTCTAGGAAATCCACTAGATCTTTTCTCTCAGTTCTAGCTAAAGATACTGAAATTTATTCACATCGAGGGGCTGGTCTAAATACTAGCTTGTTTCTGATCATTTCAGCACTCTGAACATGGATTACATGGTTCATTTTAACAGATCTCTGTTTAGTCTGCTTGCAGAAGGCTTTTGTGTCAAGCCATTGATCTGTGCAGTCAATCTGATTTCCCCCATGTAGAGCAGTAGTACTCACTAACTTTGCTAGAAGCCAGACACTATCCATACGAAAAGTCTAAGGCAATAGTAACTGGTATTTAAAGGAGCAGTGTTACTATGACTTTGGAAATCAGTCATTGGTAGATGTAGGGGGACAGACAGACAGAGAAAAGAGTGTTGGCACAAAAGACATCTGATGATGTCATTTAATGGAATTGATTAAACCCTCTGAGATATTTTTGTGATCCAGAGTAAAAGAACAGAGCTACAACAACTTAACAATATGCAGGGCTACAAATTATTTGCTTTGCTGAGGGACAATCTCAGTAAAAAGACAGAGGAGTACAGGGGAATTGCATTCTGTGTCTGCCACCACCCCTGACCTGTGCTGGACAAACCACCTCAGCTGTTGCTGTCTCCTGGGCCCCTCCTTATTTCATGCTTTTAGATTGGTGTGGTGGGATATAGTATGTGGTTAAAAAGGGATTTTAATCCATTGAGATTGTTTACAGCAAAGATTAATATCATAAATTCTGTAAATAATACATAAAATCAAAGAGTATGCGGCACAGACTGCAGTGGCTCCTGGATACGCACTCAAGGGACACACATCATTTCCCAGCATGGTATGGTGGGGAGCACTGTGTACCTGACTGCTTTCCCAATCTTTGCCTCTGAAAGGGTTGCATCCAACCGGGGTAACTGTGGGAGATGGAAGAAGGCCATCTCCTTTGGCGGCCTCATGGCTGAGGGTTTTGAGGATAAGAAACAAGGTGATGTAAGGGCAGAACAAGGGCAGACATCTAACAACAAATTCTTTTCCAGAAGACTTTAATCACAGAAGCTGACATTCTCTATTCAATGCTATAGACTTCTGCTGATGACCACAGTGCCACTATATTCATACACATCTTCAAGTCATACTTAATTATAGTTATTGTCTCCTTTTCCTCTGTTATATTCCTTCTAGATTTAATTTCTTCATTTCTCTTTCTGATTTTGCTTTTTGTTGTTTCCTTTCCTCTCTCTTTCCATCTCCATTAACTGATCGCAAAGATTTTATTTTAAAAATTATATAAAAATAAAGCATCCCTCACTGAATGCCTGGTAAAATGAAATCACATGTTAGTTCACATTAGATGTATAACAGGAGCAATGTTTTCACTGCAAAGTTCCAGATCTCATTGTACCGAAGTACTGTGCTGGAGAGTGGAGAAATCCACAGCTTCCCATTTGGTGACCCTCAGAAGCTCAAAATAAAATAAGGGTGCAATGAATTTTGCTGTGTCACTTCCCTGCTATATCGGGATTACACCCACTCCTCTTTCACAGGATGTGCTGAGGAGCAGCAGCTTAGGGTGAGACAGAAATAACTGCATGAATTCTCTATCATCCAGAGCTCCCCCATCCCAGCATCTCCAGCTCTGGGCACTTTCTGCGCGAGTCATCTCTAGTACCTTGTCTCAGGCTAGATCTTCATCAGGAATAAATCAGATTAGCTCCACTGACTGCAGGGAAATCATATCAGTGTAAATGAATTCAGAATGTGATAAAATCTTCTTGAAGCTAATTGAAGTGGGCTTCATTAAGAAACTTTCAAGAGTCTAAATTGATTTAAATTAAGGGGTTATTATTTGAAATAAACTGCAAGAATCAACATATATAGAAATTTTTACCTTTTCCCCTTTTACAAATTAACCACAAATTAGTTATAAATTTATCATATGCACTTGCTATTTGAAGTCAGTAGAAACTATGAATAATTTAATCCTCAAATTGTGTATCTTCAGGACTTATTAAGAATTTGGTATTCACAGTCCCAGATATTTATTTTTGTTTTGACTGAACATACAGATCAGTGATGGATTTCTGCTCATTAGTATGAATTTTATGTTGTTGCACATAAGATTTACTATCCCATAAATAATATCAGCAAACTCATTTGTTAGTATAGCCTGACAAAATGAACACAGAAAGAATATAAGCACAGCTGAATATAATGTAGTTAGAAACTGAATATTCACAGAATTTGACCTTTTCAAAGCCTCTTTCTATGAGTCCAGATTTAGTATGCTGCAAAGCAGTCAAACCTCTAATGTATTTCGGAGAAAACTGAATTTATGTTCCTTCACACCTTTATAAATAGTCTCAAAGGGAATTGAAAGTATATGCTGATGAGATGCTGAGAAGGTAACAGCTGGGGGAAAGGTAGAGACAAAGAGCTAGACAGAAGGTGGACCCTGGGTACATGATGAGAAAATAATAAAGTAAATTCAAACTGTAAATATTCTGGGGGCAGGGGAGGCAGAACCTTCTCTGAGGCCACATGGTGAGCTAAGAGTCAAAACAGCCATGTCTGGTTAGAGACAGTTATTATTAGAGGCTAGGAGTTGTCTTCTTTTTCTACCCTCACCCTCAAGCTCTGCCCATTTCTTGCCATGGCTCCTTTTTCTTGTGGGATTTCAAAGCAACTCAAACATCCTGCTGGTGTTTTTTCAGAGCTGAAGTAGCACTGAGGTACCACAGCTGTAGAGACTGAGCCAGGTTCTCAGTGGGCTAACCTGAACATCCCCAAGGAATCCATGGGACTTTGTAGCTCTCTAGAGGAGGCCTATGCCACTCTGCAGACCGGAGTATTTCATTTCTCCTGAGTCAATTTGCTTCATTTGTAGCCTTTTATGTTTGCCTTGAAATAACTTCTGCAGCGGAAACCTCTATTTGTTCTCTATTTGTTTTCCTTAGGCAGCAGCTGCTTGAGAGAGTGTTACTCTGGTATTGGAAACACTATTACAGCCATCTTGAAAGCAGACAGCTTCTCGCCAAGTACCTTCAGAAGTTTCTGGAAGCCCAACTAGCTGAACATCTTGTAAAGATATGGCAAGAGGCAGACAGTATAAATTGCTAGTTTCCTTCAGTATTCAACCAAGAAGAGTCAGAACTAAATGAGTAAAGATCCTTCTTTGGCTTTAGGGGTTTAGGGGTTTTTTTTTCCTTGTTTTGTTTGGGGTTTGGTTTTTTTGTCTTTTCAACGATGGATGCTTTGATATTATGGGTTTAATCACAGAATCATAGAATAGTTTGAGTTAGAAGGGACCTTTGTAGGTTATCTAGTTCAAAGGCTGTGCACTGAGCAGGAATTTCTTCAAAGATATCAGGTTGCTCAGACCCCCAGTCCAATCTGATTTAAAGAAAATCAGTTTCTGGACTCAGGGTTTGCTTTCAAGCTACAGGAGCCAGGAAGAAAACCACTTCAACCAGCAATATGTGCCCTAGCTCTTCCAAGAGCCAAAAGGCAAAAAGCCCCGCCCTAGCTCTCACCTCTGTTTAAGTGCATCTGCCTAATACATATGCAAAAGACCTCATGAATATTTATACAATCACCATTATGTCACAAATTTACACTTTGCTTTAAGCCTTCAACAAACCAGCTTTGATGTTTTACATTCCTTTACTCCCTGTTTTGACCAAAACTCTTCTGTTTATCATTCTGTGCTGGGAAACTAGAATTTTTGGCTTCAATATTGAGCTTTAAATTTCAGGCCTGGCAAATGCCTTTAACACCTACTAATTCTTCTAAATCCAAATCTTCTAGTTATTTCACTAAAATCTCTACATTTCTAAACTTCCCAATTATACCTGTCTCACTAAAATCTACGAATTTCTAAATCCTCAAATCAATCTGGCCCTTAATGTTTCCAGAGATGGGGCATCTACCACCTCTCCAGGCAAGCTGTGCCAGTATTTTACTACCCTCAATGTAAAAAATTATTCCTTGTACCTAGACTGAATCAACTCTCCTTCAGTTTAAAACCATTACCCCTTGTCCTATTGCAACCAGTCCTACAAAAAAGTCTGTCTCCATCTTTCTTGATCTTGAGATTAGTGAAGTAGAGAGGCACGTAGGTGTAATGATCGACAGGAAACTCAGTATGAGCCAGCAGTGTGCCCAGGTGGCTAAGAAGGCAAATGGCATCCTGGCCTGTATCAGGAACAGTAGATTACAGAACCACAAAAAAGCACAGAATATTCTGAGTTGGAAGAGACCCACAAGGATCATCAAGTCCAACTCCCAAGCTAATGCTCACACAGGGATCGAACCCACAAACCTGGAGTCGTGGACGTAACCTAATTCCCTGTCCCATCGTCCCATCAACCAGACCATGATGTGGTCAGTTGGACCACGGAGGTTTTCCTTCCCCTGTACTTGGCTCTGGTCAGACCTCATCTTGAGTACTGTGTCCAGTTCTGGTCTCCCCTGTTTAAGAAGGATGCTGAGCTGCTTGAGACGGCCCAGAGAAGGGTGACAAGGATGGTGAAAGGACTGGAGGACAAGCCCTATGGCGAGTGGCTACGGGAACTGGGGTTGTTCAGCCTGGAGAAGAGGAGACTCAGAGGCGACCTAATTGCTGTTTACAGCTCTCTAAGGGGAGGTTGCCTCCAGGTAGGTGAGGATCTCTTCTGTCAGGCTGACGACACCAGAATGAGAGGACATGGCCTTAAGCTACGCCAGGGGAGGTTTAGACTGAATGTTGGGAAGAGGTTTTTCACAGAGAGAGTGATCTCTCATTGGAATGGTCTGCCCAGGGAGGTGGTGGAGTTGCCATCCCTGGAGGTGTTTAAAAAGGGATTTGATGAGGTACTTGTTGGCATGGTCTAGATAATGGGATGATGGGATAGGGAATTAGGTAAAAAAAAACAAAAAAAAAACCTCTTCCTAACATCCAGTCTGAACCTCCCCTGGCACAGCTTAAGGCCATGTCCCTTGTTCTGGTGCTGTCAGCCTGAGAAAAGAGATCCTCACCCACCTGACTACAGTCTCTCTTCAGGCAGTTGTAAACAGCAATGTGGTCTTCTCTGAGCCTCCTCTTCTCCAGACTAAACAACTTCAGCTCCTGCAGTCACTCCCCATAGGGCTTGTTCTCCAGTCCTTTCACCATCTTTGTCGCCCTTCTCTGGACCTTCTCAAGCAGTTCAATATTTTTCTTAAACTGGGGAGACCAGACACAGTACTCAAGATGTGGTCTGGCCAGCACCAAGTATAGGGGAAGAATAACTTCCCTAGTCCTGCTGGCCACGCTGTTCCTGACACAGGCCAGGATGCCATTGGCCCTCTTAGCCACCTGGGCACACTGCTGGCTCATATTAAGTTTTCTGTCAAGCATTACTGCTAAATCCCTCTCTGTTTCACCACTCTCCAGCCACTCATCGCCCAGCCGATAACGATGCATGGGGTTGCTATGTCCAAAGTGAAGAACCCTGCATTTGGACTTGTTAAATCTCATACTATTAGAACCATTCCCTTCTCCTGTTTTTACCTGCTCAGTGAGCTCATCCCAGCAGGACCTGCCTCTGCACCTGTACACAGTCAAGTTCTGGATGGGGAGAAATTGTCGACTGTAACAAGGACATTTAGTAGCAGGCTAGCATGATTTACCTAAAGAGGGAGAGACTCCTGGTCTGGGGACAAAATCGTGAGACTTTTAGACCTGGTAGAGACAAGACTGTTAGGGAAGATTCCGATCCGGGTCCCAGGCACTCGCCTTGCCTGTCCCGTTCGGTTTGCAAGCTGGGTACGTCAGCCCGCAGCAGCGGCAGCCAGGTTACAGGAGCTCGCAGCCGGCGGGGCGGGCGGCCATCGCTCTCCAGCCGGTTTCGGTGCCCGGCGCCAGGACACCGAGTGCGGCTGCAGCAGCTGCGGCTCCGCCAGAGGGCGCTGTGGCGCCGGCTCCGAGTCCCCGGCGGCCCGGGGGTTCCCAGCGCTCTGCTGTGTGTCCAACCCCCGCTAGGATAAAAGAGATAGGGATTGCAAGTGTAACCCATGGAACAGTTCCACTGGCGGTGGTATTTAGGCAGCCCGGTAGTATTTCCTTCTCGGCAGTGTAAGATTTGAAACGATGAAGAGACAGGACAGCGAGAGCAGTATTGGGACCTCTTAGTACTTAAGGAGGCCTGTAAGAAAGATGGGGACAGACTTTTTAACAGGGTCTTTTGTAACAGGACAAGGGGTAGTGCTTTTAAACTGAAGGAGGGTCGATTTAGATTGTTTAAGCAATTTAGTTTAAGCAATAAAGTTTTTTTATAATGAGGATGGTGAAACCCTGAAACAAGTCACTGAAACAAGTCACCCTGAAACAAGAGAGTGGTAGGTGCCCCAAACCTGGAAACATTCCAGGCCACCATGGTGGATGTGGCTCTGACAACCTGGTCTAATGGCAGGTATTCCTGCCCATTGCAGGGGGCCTGGGACTAGGTGATCTTTAAGGATTCTTTACAATACAAACCATTTTGTGATTCTATGATTCTATTATTATGTACTGAACATAGGTTTGATATCCTGATTATTACTTTTCTTCCCCTATGGTGACCTGAAAATCAATTACTCATGTTATATAGGCACAGTTCCATTTATATATTTTCACATTTCTTGTGGACATATCTATTTTGTACACTTGTTGTAGTTTGATCAAACCAAGGACTTCCCTCTCTGCACATAAGGGTCTGGCTGATAGGCCTTGTATGAACAAAATCATGGTGGTGGGGGTTTTTTTAAGTAGTTAGTTTGTACTCTAATGTATGAACACCAACAGCTCTATATTCATACTCTAATGAAAACTGATTTTTAAACAAAAAATCTCTCAGCATTTTTCTAAGATTATTTACACATGTACGTGAACTCTGCACTAAAGTATATATTAATGCCTCTGTGCAGCAATGCTCAAAAATTACATTTTCTAATAAAAAACAGCCAAATAAGCACTTTTTTCTTTCCTTTTTTTCCCTCATAATACCCCATAAATTGTTTTTGTGAAACTGAATGTCTATGTGTGGAGAGAAAGAGACAGAGAGAGAGAAATCTGTCAATTTTCAGAATTTTCATTAGCAATGACATAAATCTATTCAGTAAATAAAAATGTGGGTCAGAATCTTAGCACAATGGCATCAGAATAAGTAGAAAAGGATTCTGTATAAGCCACTGCATATAATTTTCAGCCACTTTTCTGTTGTTTAGCCTGTTGTTTCTTTCTGGGGTTAGGCTCTGACTGTGATGCTATTGGCCCACTGAAGTACCTTCTGCTGCTGCTGAGGGATATTCATTACTTCCAAAGTTGTCTCTGTTCAGAATTCTGCTTTGGAAACTGCTTCCTCTTTGCTATTTAAAAACTATTGTCGCTAACAGTATCTGGATACCAGATAGCATCCCTAGTCCTTTGCAGATGTTTGTATATTTGTGGATCATTTTCTGTGTCTCTACGTTAATACTAACTAAATCACACCGGAAAAAATTCTTCAAAATACTGCAGACTGACTGCTATATTCTTTGTATACTCCAGGTTTGTTGAAAAGATCTGCATGTCAGCATTTGGTCTTGGTAGTCCATAAGTTCCCTGACCCAGGAAGCTTCCATAACTATGCTTCACATGCCCTTTCACCATCTATCTCACTGACCATTCTGGTTTCTAGGAGAGAGAGGGAGACAGAGATTTGTCTTGCTCTACATTCATTCAAACTGATGGAAACTATAGACTTCCTCTTCTCCCTTTCCAAGATTCAAATTCTTCAGAGGGATTTTTGCATTTTATTCTTCATAAAATCACAGAATATCCTGAGTTGGAAGGGATCCACAGTGATCATTGAGTCCAGCTCGTGGAGGCAGGAGGGATAGCAGGCCTAGCATCGGAAAAGAGGGAACATACAACTCTGCCTTAAGGCAGAGAGCAAGTCAGAAATATGACAGTAGTCTCAGAGAATTTGAATTTTAAAAAAAATATTGAAGTTTTAGTTATTCTACAGAATGGCCACTTTTCTGTAGGATCAGGCTCTCAGCTACATTGTCAAAAATGGTCTTTTATCTGCTTTGTTTTTTAACAGGGCACTCGGATGAGAAATTGTATCTACTCTTGCAATTTGGCATCTTAGCATACAGCCACACTGATTTTTAACTGAAGATTGAATTCTGTCAAACCTTGTTTTAAGTAGCCATAGCCACAGAATACCCTGTGCTGCCAATAAGGAAGTCAAGAGGGGCCTTTTTGATCATGAACACTCAATGCTTCCTAATTCCATCCTTTTCTCCTCCTGATCTGCTTTTCACAGGTTTACAGGTTATTCTGAGTTGGAAGAGA